>APFE031157830.1:0-10162 GCA_000404065.3 Pinus taeda | reverse complement strand
TTGATGTTTATGGGTCCAGTATGAAAATTGGATGAAACGTGGCCTTTCAGATTATGTGTTGTGCTTCAGTGTATCCAGTATGAAAATTGATGAAATGTGGTACCTGGAGGAGAGAAGATTGTAGGTCGGCGCCTACTTACTAGTACTTGAGCTAGTACAAAAGCAAAGGGGAATCTTTGGAGCATTGTAGCAAGTAGCAGCCTGCGTACTAGTAAATGGATCGGCTAGTACAAGAGCAAAGGGGGTTGTAGCTCCCGTACTGGTATAAGACTGCACAAGTACAAATATTGTAAAAGGATTTTCTTATTAAGAAGAAGATTGAGATGACTTGCAGCAGGTGGTTTTCTCCCGCATTGGGTTTCCACCTTATATCATGGTGTTCATGTGTGTGCCTCATGTGTGATGATCTATTCTATGTTACTACATCTGTTAACTGATAATATGGTTGATAATGTTCTAATGCACTCATTGAAGATCAATTAACTGAATCATAAGAAGTTGTGGAAGTAGCATATATGAATTAGAGTTTGGAAATGAGAAAGTTTTATTAATGTGATAATACTAATTCACCCCCCGCCCCCCCCCTCTCAGTATTATTTCCAACACATAGGTGAAGCAAAACCTTGACTCATATATTCAATATTTATTCTGAAGCTGGTGTCATCAACATAGACCACTACTACCAAAAGTTTTTCTTTGTCAAGTTTGATATAAATTGTTGTCTACAGATCCTTTCTTGAATCCTTGTTGCTATAGATATCTGTCAAGACAATAATACCATGCACAAGGAGCTCGTTTTAACCCACATAATGCCTTCTTGGGTTTTTAAACATGATTTTCATCATTTCTAAGTATGAATCCTTCAAATTGTTCAATATAAACTTCTTCTTCTAGGTCCCCATCTAAAAATTTAGGTTTAACATCCATTTGATATAATTTAAAGCTACAAAATCTTGAAAAGGAAAGACACATTGTTATGGCTTCAAGTTGAGCTACATGTGAAAATGTTTCTTCAAATTTTATCCCTTCATGCTGAGCATATTTTTTGCAAACAAGTATTGATTTGTTTCGAATCACTTCTCCATTTTCATTTAGTTTGTTCTTGAACACCTACTTTGTCCCAATTACATTTTTATCATGAGGCCCTGGCACCAATTCCCATGTATCATTCTTTTCTATTTGATCAAGTTCTTCATGCATTTCCTTAACCTAACATTCATCTTTGCTTGCTTGATTCACATTTCGAGGTTCAATAATGGATAGTAAGGCTAAGTGACTAGATGTTCAAACAAAATTTCTTCTAGTTTGTATTCCTACTTCCTTATCACCTAGAATTTGAGATTCAAAATGATTTTTCTAAACATACCTTGATTGTTTCTGTCATACCTATATTTTCATTTCCTTCTTGTGATGTTTCTCTTTCTTCTTCTCCTAACACTTCTTGGATTTGAGTAGGGAGAGGTTCATCACTTGATTGTGCTTCCTTTTTGGTACTTGTGCATGCTTCATCGATCACAATGTCTATACTTTCAACAATATTTTGAACCCTTTTATTGTAACATTTATATCCTTTGCTTCTAGATGAGTATCTAAGGAGGATTCCTTCATCAACTCTAGATTCAAATTTTCCAATCTTATCATCATTTTTCTTTATAAAACATTTGCTTCAAAATATTTGAAGTGTTTGAAAATTGCAGGCTTACCAAACAAGAGTTCATATGGAGATTTATCACTGTTTACTAGAACATGGGCTTTGTTAAGTATGCCCACTGTTGTATGTATTTCTTCTCCCTAGAGGGTGTTATGTGTTACTTACTCATCAAGCACGATGCATTCAATTTCTTTAACTATTTTGTTCATTCTTTCTACTACTCCATTTTCTTGAGGAGTTTTAGCTATGGAAGATTGTAGTTTGATTCCATGCTATTCACAAAAAATTGAAAAATTCAGCTGACATAAAATCACTTCCTCTATCAGATCTAATACATTTGATTTTTAGATCCAATTCATTTTCTACGAAAGCTTTGAATATTTTGAAATTTTAAAATGCCTCATATTTATACTTTAGTAAACCAACCCAAAAAATTCTTGTAAAGTCATCAATAAATAATATGAATTTTTGTTCACCATGTGGAGACTTATTTCTCATAGGTCCATATAAATCAATGTGAACAATTTCAAGGGGTTTACTAGAAGTACCTTCTTTATCTTTAAACTGAAATCTGGATTGCTTAACAAACTAACATGATTTGTAAATGCTATTCTTAGGTGGAGAGATGTTGGTAAAGTCACAAATTTCTCCCATCCTGTTTGATTTGTATAATTGAGAAAAGATGAGGTGCCCCAACCTTTTGTGCTAAAGCCATCTTTCTTCAATTTTTCTTAAAAAAAAGTGCTCTTTGTCACCTTATAGGATATAGATATTGCATGGAGTTTTGGTTCCCTTGATTATGATCTTACCTATATTCAAATTTATTACCACATAATTCTTTGATCTGAAAATAAATTCACTCCCTTTGTTGCACATCTGAGTAACACTTAACAAGTTATGTCTTATCCCATCAACAAATAATACATTCTCAACCTTGATTTTTTCTTTAAAAGCACAAATCCTTTCCCTTTAATAACAACAAGTGAGTTATTACCAAAGGTTACATTATTTTCTTTCTTAATTTCATTAAAAGAAACAAACTTATCTCTGCCACTTGTCATATTCTTTGAACACCCACTATCAATGTACCATAGATTCTCTTGATTTCTTGCATACAGTGCTAGACCACAATTTTAAGAAGAAGTTATTTTATTTTTCCATACCTTGGGAGGCTCTATCTTCTGCTCATGTTGATAAGATGAATTCGTCTCGCTTTTGAATTCAGTTTATTCATGACTAAAGTTATTTCAAATAGAACATTCAACTTCATTCTAAAGAGGAGAGAAAACATTATGAGAAGACTTCTTTGTCCTTTCTCCATTATGTTGTTTTCTTGCTTCTCTAGTCATAATTGTTATATAAGCAACAAAACAAACTCATTGTGACCAAATTTATGATAATTGAAGCATTGGCCATTGAAGTAAGAGTACCTGAGAGGATAATACATTTTTGAATAGCTTCCCCTTTGTTCATGGAAATATTTTTTTCCTGAGAATGGTTTTACCGTTCATTCTTTTTTTGAATCATGTGATTTTGATGATTGCTTCCTTTTCCTACATTGATATAGCTTTTTGTAATTGTTTCAAAATATTTCATAGGTTCTGATGTTTCACCTTCTTGTTTTGGATTTTATCCAAGACTTGTCTTGATTATAGGATAACATTGAACTTTAATGATCCCTTCTAAAGTTTCAAATCCTTTAATATATATAAGATTTAGAGCTTTAATTTTCTCAAGTTCCTTTGTTATACCCACAATTTCAAGTTCTAAAGTTTCACAATGCTTGTCCTTTCTTAGACTTGTTTCTTCAAAGTTTATTCTATTAATTTAGCCTCTTTTAGACAAATCTTCAACTTAGTTATTTATTCAGCAAAGGTGTTTTCTAGAGCATCCATAAATTCATTATCATCAAGATTATCTACACATTAGTCTTCAAATGCCATAAGTGATTGATAATCTTGATCTGATTCATCATCCTAATTTTTGGAATAACATTCACTATCTTCATGAGTATAAAAACTTTGCTTGCTAGTAAAATATCTTTTAACATTCTTATTTGAAATGTTCTTTCCTTTTTCATTATTTTATTTATAGGGACACTTAGCGGCATAGTGGCCTACTCTTCCATAGCGAAAAAATTTAAAAGGAAGCTTACCTTTGAAATGGTAAGATATTACTTGAAGCTTCTTCACAAAATTCACTTCTTCTTCATCTGAAATGTAATCTGTCTCCTTAGGTTCTTCCTTTTCTTTCCCTTTGTTTGCGCTTTGAATGTTGCTTCCCTAATACCTGATGTACCCCATTTTCTCATCTCAAGAGCTCTCAAGATTGCATGGAGTTGCTAAATAGTGAGATTCTTCAAATCCTACATTTCTTCAATGGTGGAGATTTTGGAATCGAACTTAGTGGTTTTCAACAAAAATAGTATCCTTTATTTCGTCACCAATATTTTTTATTGAGTTAGAAGTGCCGTCTACTCTAAGGAAAAATCTCACAATATTTTCATCATCATGAATTCAAAGAGTCTCATACTGAATTCTATAAGTTCGAAGCTTAACACCTTTTACCTTAGTGTCACCTTCATAACTTTGGAAAAGCTTGTCTCATATAGCCTTTGCAATGTTCAGTTGCAGGAATTTCACAAACTCAATTCATCCAAACTTCCAAAGATAACATTTACAACCTTTCGATTGATCTCATATTGTTTCTTCCTTGCATCATCTATAGGAATAGAGGTCAGGTATTGATATCCACCTTCTACAATTTCCCATATGTTAGCTCCTAGTGCTCGGATATATGATCTCATTTTTATTTTCCAAAATACAAAGTTAGTTCCATTAAACAAAGGTGGCATGATAGAAGATACTCCCTCTTGACTACCCATATTGATATATATCCCTTTAAGTGATCAAGCTTCTTCCGAGGGACCTGCACTGATACTAAATGTTAGGAAAAATATTGGGGGGGTGAATTAGTATTTTTTAACTCACTTTAACTTTTAATTTCCTATTTTGAATTATGTATGCTATTTTTCTTTATGCAAATAGTGTATGTACGTGACTCTTATGAAAGGAAACAACATATACCTAGTTAAATTAATTTGAAAAATATTTCATTAGAGAGTTACTTTAACTAGTGCATTATTAATTCATTTATCATCCAAAATGTAGTAAAGAACATATAAATCATAACACATAGCCAACACACATAAAACAAAAGGATTGTTAGGTGGAAACCTAATGTGGGAGGAAAAAATCACTGCCATTGTCTCAATCTTTCTTTCTTATTATAAAATCTTCATTACATTTAGTACTAGTGAAAAATATGACTAGTACACAGGCACCCACATGTAGGATGCTACAACCTCCAATTTTTCTCGAATGCCTATTGGAAGGGAGCTACAACCCCCTAAACGCGTTTACCATCTCCTACCGGAAGGGAACTCCTACCCCCTTTATGAAGGTTGCAACACTCAGATCGTTGTGCACCACTTTTTAGAATGTTTCAGATTGGATCCACCTGTCAAATAATCCTCAAACAACCTATAGGCCTCCTTTCATCAAATTTTCATATCGGACCCATACCAACAATAAATTCAAACCAACATGATAAACTGAAATACTTAATCTGAATCACTGAAGCACTATAAACCAATTGAATCTCTAAAGCGTCAGACTATAGAATACATAACCCAATTAGAATAAATAGTCTTCAGAATATGTACATGATTGTTCTTAAGAGAACCTCTGTATATACACACTTCCTCTTCATAAAACCTAAGTAGAAATCTAAAATCACTGGCTATTGAAAATACTATCAAAGTGAATCATTGTGCCAGTCACTAAATCAATGAAGAGCATAGTCACAATAGATACTATATCACTAAAAAATCCAATCATCAATATACTAAGCGACAATCTAATTAGCCCAATCAACACTACCAGTTATAGATCAAGACATCATTGATAGACAATAACAAACTGAACATATATTATCAACAACTATCATCAAGCAACACTACAATCCCTAACAGATTTTATTCAAAATATATACACAAATTTAACTAAGAAGACCAATGTATGTACACATTTATAATGTGGACTGCCCATGTACAAATATCAACATATTGAATAACACATCATAGAATATATACACGATTACCCAGAGATAGGTCTGTGTATGTATGTGACAATTCAGAAGCAAAACAATGCAAAATCCTTTAAATTATTGAAGCATACCTTCAACGCAGACACAACACACATTGCGCACACCCTACTATCAAATCATAGATCACTTCATATTTTATTCAAACAAATCATCCATCCTTAGTCACTTAAGCATGGATAAGTTAGTCATTATAACTCAAATGAAATTTTAGATCTCTCAGATCTAAGCCTCCTCTATGCTCCCTAGTGCACACTTGCTTTAGATAATATTACACAGAAATGAAACATTTACTTGCACACAAAACAAATTTATCTCCATCTCCTTATATTGTTTTTTCCTTAACCAATATCTCAGGTAAATAGTTTGGTAATGTCGTAAGTGTTCTGTGATAAAATCAAATAAATGTTTCCACGACCATTACTATTGGCCAATACCATGATAATGATCCCTGGTATCCAAAATTCCATGGTTCATATTCTATACGAGACTTTAACTCACATGACCTATGTATGTACGAGATCCTTAGTCACAAAACCCATGTATACTTTTTCAAACTTCACTTTTGTCATCAATCTATCACTAAACTTCCATGCAGCATTGATGAGCCCCAAAAATGGATAATTATATGGGCTCATTCAACCTCCTAATTCGACTTAATCCACCATTCTCATTAGTTATTGATGTTTTTTATTATATTTATGCTATAGAGTGAATTGGGTTAGACATTATGCCAACAAGTCTAATGTGTGCTTTATGCAGTCTTTTTGGTCAATTTGGAGACAAAATCAAAGGTTTAAATGAGCACTTGGTAGCCAAATTCGTGGAGAGGATTTGTAGGAAGGTGTCCCCTTCATTTATGGGTCCTTACCTCGAATTCTCCACCATCAACTTAGAGTTCAAGGGCCACCAAATCGATTATCACAAGGACAACCGAGCAAGGGCTAGTAAAGTTGTTGTTAACTACAAGTTTTGGCAGCCGAGTTCCTAAAGTTTGGGAGGACGGTTGGGGTCCTCAATTTGTATAAATAAGAAGGATTAGGGCCTCATTTCAGTTAGTCACTTTGTAGGCAACAGTTAGCTAGTTTGTAGTTCGGTTTTTAGTCATTTTTTAGGTAGTAGTTTAGCTCTGCATTTCAGCACATTTTCAAGTTTTCCTTGTGGACATTTTTTGGAATGTAACTATTCTTTTGATCAATAAAGATGAATCCAGCTTTGCACCAGCTCTAATCTCTCTTAGGAGGCTATAGCTCTGGGGTTAGGTCCATCTCAAGTGCCCAGTACCTCCTTTGTTTACCTTTATGTGTTTTTGCTACATTCTTAGAATAAAATCTGCTATTTAGATTTAAATCTTGTTTTGTTATTTAGATTGCATTTGATGATTAAAAAGGATTTTTATGTTCAGATTGATTTGATAGGTTAATAAAAGAGAAGATATTCAGAAAAAGGCCATCAAGCACCTCTGATCTCACCTCTGCCTGAGTGGGATCGTGAGCTGGGACAAAGGTGACCTTACTGCCACCAAAAACATTGTCTTTGCTCCACCATGCAATTATTAGTGTTAGATTTTCATTTGCCAAAGTTGATATCAGTTGTGGTTGCATGCTTAGTTCATGATTGCTCAGTTTCATAGTTACTTCATATGATTTCGCTGCAAATAGACTTCTGTTGATTTCCTTTGCTGTTATCTAGGTTAGATTAGGTCAAAGTAATTAGGTTCTTGATTTTTCAAGTCTTCATTTTTCAAATTCGAAAAATAACTTGCAGAGCACCTGTAATACCTCTCCATCCACCTGTACTCCATCAATCCCATCTGATCCATCCTCCAACCCGGATTCTTGCCTCACATTTTCCATTTGCTCACTTTGCCCTAATTCCCATATTTTTGTGCAACATTGCTCCACTCTGCCTTGAACAAATCCAACCATCCTCGCCACTCTTCAGCTCCATCCCCCAAGGCATGGACCTCATCACACCATTATCTCACCTCCATACCCACTCCTTCATCTTTCTCCCTCCATCCATCCTCCAAAATCCCATTTCTGAACATCCTGTAGAAAATTATAGACATCTTGTAGAAATTCCAGAACATCTTGTAGAACCCCTGCAGACTTCCTATAGAAGCTCACGAAATCAGTTTCTTGATATCCAAACTCTATGAAACTCTCTAGAAGAGTGCTAGGGACCCCTTAGGCCCTCTATGAGCCTTCCCAACCTCTTGCAAGAATTTTCTCTCACCGATCCACCTCTGCACAGTAAAAAACAGTTAAAGCACATGCACGATAATTCTGACAACTTATTCAAAAATACAAAAAGATGTTTTCTTCAGATAGTAATAACTTCGACACATGAATTTTACCTTCCTAGAAGTCACCGACATCTCTTTCAGTCGCTTGCATCCTCTTTTTCACATCAGTAGGGCTAGTTGGTAAAATTAAGGTTTGCATTTCCTTTTAGCTCTTCAGTTTCTTTTTGCAAGTAGATTATCTTCCTTTGAGTTAGATTTCATCCATCAGTTAAAAATATTATTCTCAGAGTTCATAGAAGTTGGCTTAAGCCCCTAGTGGACTTGTGCCAGTTGATCAAGTGACAGCTGCGGCAAAAGCTAGTACTTGTGCATACAACACCATCGCTTCCAAGTTTGTTAGGAACTACCGGGTTGACAAAAGTAAAGAAGGGAATCCGATTGCAGTATTATCGCTGCAATAATGGAGCCCACCATTCTTTTTAGCGCCATTGTCGGGGAAGCGTCAGAGTATTGGTGATTGCTGCTTTTCTTCTATTTCTTACTACAACCTTCTGCTAAGTAGTTTATTTCATTTCCATTCTGCAATTTCATTTCTGCAAAAGTAGAGTAGATATTTCCTGCTTTCATAGATTAGCATTTCAATTCCACAAGCGTAGCTTAGCATTTCATTCCTGTAATTTCATTTTAGAAAAATATATTAGTCATTTCCTGCTTTCCTTTCAATTCGCATTTTCATTTCAGCAAGATAGTTAGTTGTAGTTCAATCTATTTTAGTTTTGTAGGTACAAGTAGAAAAAAAAACAAAAATCAAGCAAAAATATTTTCTTTTATGCCTTGTAGGAGTAGAGATAAGTTAGAAAAAGGATTGCACAACACCCCCACTACTTCACACAGCCAAACTTCTCTCTTCTTCGATGGCTGGGATTAAAGAACCCCTAGGTGGACAACAAGACATATTTAAAGAACCTCTAGGGGAGAACAAGAAGAAAACATTCCTCTGGAGCAAATGGCTGTAAACGGAAATGTTGGGAGCAGTACCTTTTCTTCCAACTCAATCTTTAGAGGTGAATGTGAAAATCTGATGGAAGATTTCAAGAGTGATATGAGGCAGTTTCTTGCCATGCAACTGGATACCCTGTGGATCCAAAGGAAGCAAGAGGAAGCCGGGAGGGTTGTGGACATCTTTGGTCCTAGGTGCACTAGAAAGCATCCTAGGAACAAATGTCGAATGCACTCCCTAGAAGTGTGTTTCGTTTGTGAAGAATACCATCCTACGAATCAGTGCCCTTCCTTGACTGAACTTAAAGTTGCATATTAGAGAGCCAAAGGAGTCACTGAACCACTCTATTTCATGAACCAAAGAACGTCACATGGACCCATACCTTACTAGCACGGAATGCAAGGGACATCCTAGACCTATTATGACCCCTATCAAGCCACGTCCATGCCTTCTTGGGGTCCCCCTACTCATCCTTCCTGGTCCACACCCCCTCCTTGGTCGCATTATTCTCAATACCATGCTCCTCTAGTTGCTCATTCGTTTCACTCTTATGCTCAGCCATAGCCTCAGTGGAGTGCACCTCATCAGGGGTGGAGGCCCCAGTACAACTCTCCTTCCACTCCTTTGCCTCCACCACCTGACCATCCACAACCCCATCCACATCCATCTCAAATATACACCCCCACTCAACTACCCATACCACCATTTCTAAACCCGCACATTGGAATAGCTCAACCCAATTCCAAAGCTAAGACACAACATGTCCAAATGACTCCTCTTGAGCTCAATGATATTCACCATAGCTCAGGAAGAGTATTGCAAAAAATAGATTATCTTGAAAGCATTGAAGGACCACATCCAACAAAAAAAGATTCAAAAGAGGATATCAAAGGACCATGGGCTGCACTTGATGAAGAAAAGACATCAAAATCAGAGATCGAGAGAGCTCCCTCATGGTTACCATCAAATCCTCCATGTATTCAAGAGAAAAATCAACAAAAAGAGGAAGCTGAGAAGGTCATGATAGAAGAATATATGAAGAATGATCCAGATCAGCAAAAGGACCAAGGATATCAGAACTATATTGAGATATGGTTCC
>APFE031157812.1:279032-305964 GCA_000404065.3 Pinus taeda | reverse complement strand
AGATATCCCTATGCCCAAAAGAGTGAAATTGAACGTATGGTTGTAGAAATGCTAGAGGCTGGTATAATTCAATAGAGTCAAAGTTCTTTCTCTGCTCCAGTAGTATTGGTGCACAAGAAGGATGGATCATGGCGCATGTGTCCGGATTTTAGGGAGCTCAACAAGCTCACTATTAAAGATAAGTTTCCCATTCCTGTCATTGATGAATTACTGGATGAATTGCATGGATCAATTTACTTCACCAAGTGGAATCTTCGTTCAGGATATTATCAAATCAGAATGAAGATTGAAGACATTCCGAAAACAACATTTAGAACTCATGAGGGCTCATTATGAAATTTTTGGGTCATGCCTTTGCCTTAACCCAATGACCTTCAACATTTGTCAATTGTTTTGAGATGATTCCATTTTCAAAACCATTCCTTAGAAAAATTTGTGTTAGTATTTTTTGATGATATACTAATCTATAGCAAGTCTTGGAAGGATCATGTTGAACACGTTGACAGGGTGCTACAACTATTGGAGGAGAAACAATTATATGCAAAGATCCAAATGTTTCTTTGGAGTACAAGAGGTGGAATATCTGGGTCATATTGTATCTCATGAAGGAGTTAAGGTAGACCCTAGCAAAATTAAAGCCATTAAGGGATGGAAAATCCTCACATCCATAAAGCATCTGCGAGGATTTCTCGGGTTGACAGGGTATTATCGCAAGTTTGTTAAGAATTATGGAAGAATAGCAGCTCCTCTAACAACATTATTGAAGAAAGATGCATTTTTCATGGACTCCAAAAGCAACAAAGGCCTTTGAACATCTTAAAGAGGCAATGTGCCAAGCACCGGCCTTAGCTATGCCTGACTTCACAACAACCTTCATTATGGAATGTGATGCCTTGGGAAATGGAATTGGTGTTGTTTTAATGCAAGAAGAAAGACCTATTTCTTTATAAGGTCCTCCAGTCAAAGGAAAGTATTTACACAAAGCAATTTATGAGAAGGAAATGTTGGCAATACTACATGCACTTAAGAAATGGTGACCCTACCTAATGGGAAGACACTTGAAGGTAAAAACGGATCATGATAGTCTTAAATACTTTTTAGAAGAAATATTATATTCAGAAGAGCAACAAAAATGGGTCACAAAGATGTTGGGTTATGACTTTGAAATCATCTACAAAAAAGGGAAGCAAAATTTTGTGGCAGATGCACTCTCAAGAAAGGATGAGGATGTCGAAGCATTGCTTTGCACCATTTCTATTATCCAACCAGATTGGATAAACAAAGAAAGGGATGAATGGAAGAATGACGAAGGAGTGTGGGCACTCATTCAAAAGTTACAACAAGATCCCAGTACATTTGATACATTTAGCTGGAAAAATGATTCGTTATGGTACAAAGATCGCTTATACCTATGTAAGAATTCCCAACTCAAACAAAAAATTCTTATGGAATTGCACACTTCTCCCTTAGGAGGGCACCAGGATTTTTAAAAACTTACCACAGGGTTAAGAAGGATTCTTTTTGGGATGGCCTTAAATCAGATATTCAAAAGTTTGTGGCAGAATGTTTGGTTTTCCAACAAAATAAAGTTGAAACAATTAAGACCCCAAGTCTATTACAACCTTTATCCATCCCAAGCCAACATTGGGAGGAGGTTTTAATGGATTTTATCATAGGCTTACCCAAGTCCGAAGGAAAGAGTGTCATCATGGTGGTAGTTGACATACTTACCAAGTATGCACACTTTTGTGCATTATCTCATCCATTTAAAGACAATACAGTTTCTACTGCATTTAAGGAAACAATTCAAAATCTACATGGAAACCCAAAGATTATCGTAAGCGACAGAAATCCCATTTTCACTGCAAATGTTAGGACATAATTATTTTCTTGTCTCGGTACTCAGTTAGCTCATAACTCATCTTATCATCCTCAATCTGATGGGAAAACTGAGATAGTAAACAAATGTTTGGCAGGATAGCTTTGTTGCTTTGTCTTTGATAAATAGACACAATGGGTTAAATGGTTTCCTGTGGCTGAATGGTGGTATAACACTTCCTTCCATACTACAACAAAAATGACCCCATTTATGGCACTTTATGGATATCATGAACCATCCATCAGATCATATTTAAGAGAAAATTCTAAGGTTCAAGCAGTTGAAGATCACATTGAGCATAAACAACAAGTTCTCCAACTCTTAAAGGATAACCTCACTTTGGCGTAGAATAGAATGAAAAACAGACAAATCAACATCGTAGCGAAAGAAGTTTTGATGTAGGTGACTAAGTATTCCTACGGCTACAACCATATAAAAAAAATGTCCCTCAAGAAAGATAAGAAGGATAATAAATTATCACCAAAGTATTATGGTCCATACAAGGTGTTACAAAATTTGTACTATGGCATGCAAATTGGAGCTTCCTACAGCTTCCCAAGTGCACCCAGTTTTCCATGTTTCATGTTTAAAGAAGGTTATAGGTGACAAGCTCCCAGTTCAAACAATATTGCCAAAACTTGACAAGGAAGGAAAAATCATATTGGAACCTGGAGTAGTCACAGAAAGAAGAACTCGACAGCTACTAGATCGATCAATTTCAGAGTATCTCATCAAGTGGAAGAACTTACCCGCTGAAGATTCCACATGGGAGGATGAGAATTTTATACAGAAGCATCCAAAACTACTCAAGCATTGAGGAAAACACTTTGTTTAAGGAGAGGGTCATGTTAGGTCTCTATAATACTAGTGATTCCCCCATTACTATTGTCATTGTATCCCTTATTATTGTGCCCCTATTGTCCCCATATTGTTATTAGTGTGCCCCATAGAAGCCCACTATTGTTATTGTTGTGCCCTTGTATTATTATTGTTATGTCAGCTTTGATTATATTGTGACCCCTTAGACTCCTATATATAGAAAGGAGTTTTATTCATTTGTATCATCCAAGAATTGTTCATTTGTGTAATGTAAAGGAGGTTTTTCCCCTTGAAGAGGCTTATTTTCAAGTCTTTGATCTATCATTTCTATCTTCTTGTGAGTTGGTTTCATAACAGACCGTAGTGAAAATATATATCTCTTTCAATTTCAATATTCTTCACTTAGTTGTTTTCCATATCATGATCTAATTGTTGAATGGCTAGAATAATATTACATGGAAAACCATCTTTCTAGTAATAAGCTTTGATATTTCTTGATTTTTTCCAGGATTGAAGATATGAATAAATGCACTTTCACGAGAAGCTCTCAAGATTTGTGTGGTCATAAAGACACACTGGTAGATTTTTTAGCTCAGTATTTCTTGTCATATTTCTCTGCTAACCTGTTTGGCCTTCAACACCTAGTGCGAGTTTCATTGGTTTATCTTTTCACTTTTCTTGATAGTGGTTATTATTGTTCTTACCCTCCTCTTTGTAGGTCAAGAACCGCTTCGATGGTTACATTGGAAATTTCACTTTATGTAATTCTGACCTCTCCTTTTGTTAGTTTAGGAGTAGGTTTAATATACTTTTATTCCTTTCTTTATTTTGATCGTCATTTATTTGATTCACCTTTTTCTTTCCCACTTTTCTTTTAAGTGTTTTTATAATAAACCATGTGTGAATACTATTTTATTTGGATTTAGGGAGGTGTGGCAAAGTTCAAGAGGACTATAAAACTATCAACACTTTGTAAACTATCAATCCCATTGTTTGTTGGGGCATTATATCTTTAACAATACATTTTTTCCCAATGAAAGCCTTAGTATATATATGATGATCATATCCATAATAGGATCTTCTTCATTGAGTCAACCTTTTATATTTGGTTGGTTTTAACATGTCAACTTTGTCGAGTAGAGAAGAGAAAGGAGGAAGACTCAAGTGAGCTAACATTATTCAGAGATATATACTTAAGAGTCTTTGTAAAAAAAGGAAAAATCTCTCTTTCTCATTAAATAAATTAGGATCCCTCTTCCACTAGTGGCAAAAAAACATTGATAAAATTCCAATGAGCATAAAGTTATAAAATAAATTGGTGAAAAAAGAGAATGGATTCTTGCATAAGGAGGTGAAGCAAGTAACTTCATTGGGGTACCGAAAAATATCATTGGAAGTGAAGAAATGCTTGTAATTTGTTGAAGTGACTTTGTCAAGGTATTGAATCAACCTTCTAGCAGTAGAGAAACACCAGAGATGATATTAAATATCTAATATATGATACTCATTCTTTTACATACTCCTAACCCCTAATCAAAACAACTAAAGTTTCACTAGTTTTGTGAATGTGTTAAGCCAATGGAAGGGATGGAAGAGACTAAATTTGTAATCGAGCTATGTAAATAAACTAGGGTGATATATGTGTTGAAACAATACTTCCTTAAATCTAGACTCAGTGTGCAAAGTTAGACCCAAATAAAGAAGCTAGAGTTCTTCAAGTGTGTAATCGTGTTGTAGTTGCTACAAACCCCTCTAAAATGTTCCTATGCTTTATTTTGGAGCCTACCTTTATTCATGAGAATTGTTGTATTAGGATACCAAAGCCACTCCTAGGCTTCTTTTCCTAAGTGTCAAGTCTTCTTGAAGTTATAAGTGATTCATCTTCTCACTCATTCATGCCTAGCCTGTGATATCTTAATTGTGCACTCCCTTAAACAGTTACTGGGTGCTTCATGATGACAATTAGTCCTTGTTGATAGTAACTTTGCAACTTCTACAAATAGTCAATGCACATTTTGTGAAGAAAGGCTAGGCATGCCTTGATGACACTGATTTCACGCCTTGATATGAGGGATTGTGTAGTTCCTTGTGGAAGTTAACTGTGAAACTCTTTATCAGAGTGAATTGCACAACCCCTTGTCACAAGCAACTGTGCAATCAGTTGTGGAAGAAAATTGCACACTTCCTTGTGCAGTGAATTTTTCACTTCACTAAGACATCCAAATACACAGTTCCTAGAGATAGAAAATTAAAATAGGAAGTTCACACTTCCCAATGATAGCCCATGTGTACTTCTAGATGGAAGTGTAGCACACTTTTTCAAATTGTTATCTTTACATGTGTCCATTGACTAAGTTTAGAGCCTTGATTTTAAGCATGCACACTCAAAACCATAACCCTAACTCTATTAGTGCTTTCCTATATAACAAGCCACCATAGAGCTCATTATCACACTCACCTCTAAAGCTCTACCTATTCTCATGAGAACAAGTAACTTTTGGTTTCAATTGTGTAACTTTTCTGGTGAAGTTTCTTAACTCTCACCTTTTGTTGCTTTTGCTTTCACTTTCATCACTTTTGATTTCGTAAGTGTCATTTTTGCCTGCTTCTCATATAACAAGTGGTTTTTTTTGCTATTATTAGCTTCTTCATGTGTCATTTTACCTTTTCATGCTTCTTTTCTATTGTTGTTTCACATTCCATGTCTTTTTGTATGCTAGTAATAATTATTGTTGATGTATATCAATGCACTGTTGTCCTCTTACTTTAGTTGTACTTCTCATTCAATACAAATGCCTGCTTGGATGAATCATGAATTGATATTGAGTTTCTTGTGTTCTAGTATCATTTCACATTCTATGTCTTTTCGTATGCCAGTAATCATTATTGTTGATGTATATCAATGCATTATTGTCCTCTTACTTTCATTGTCCTTCTCACTTGATGTGAATGCTTGCTTGGATGATTATTGAGTTGATCTACATGCTTCCTCCCTCCAATTATTAGATCTCAAGATTTTCCTCTTATTAGAGAAAATTGTGTAGTTCCTAGAGACTCCCTCCCTCTCTGACTGCACATTTTGCAATTCTAGTCAGTAAATAGAATCTTCTTACCCAATGTGATTTTCAACTATGCAATCTTGAGCCCCAACTATGCATTGCACACTCTTAGTAGAATAAGGGCGATGGAAGAAAGATGTTGGACTTGTGGTGGAGAGCATCGTAGGAGTGAGTTCCCATTGCACTAGGTTGGAAAGCCTCGGATTTATAGTGTTCATGAAGCACAGAAAATTTAAGTTTTTAGTTAGATTATTCCTTGGATTTATGCAATAGTGGATAATAAGAAAGTTGATCACTAGGAATCCATTGTTAAGATGGAAGGTAATATTTGTGATCAAGTTCCTTCTAGTTTGATTGATCCTAGACCATTATATTTATATCAGTCCTTATCTAGGTGATAAATGTTGCTTAAAAAAAGAAGTCCATGCAGAATCTTGGTTGGTGCAGTTGGCTAAAAATACCAAGAGAAGAGTTAATCTTTGGGTGAGATATTATGCATTTGATCTTAATGGTATGCCTACATCAACACATTTAAATGTGATCCATTTGGGATCATATGGTATGCTTTTGGGCATGGATTGGTTGTTCATTCATAGGACCAAGGTAGACTACTATGAAAAGGTTATTAAGTGCCTAGATAATGATGGCTAAAAGAGAATTTTGTAGGGAAAGGAGAAGCCTATATCAGTGACAATGGTTACAACTATGTAGGAAAAGCACATTTGTTGAAAGGGATGTGTATTGTTTGTAGTTGATGTTTCCAGTGAAAAGGGGAAGGAATATGAGGATGATTAAGTCTTGAGGAAGTATCCTATTTTGCATCAATTTCAAGATGTGTTTCTTGCATAGATTCTAAATTTTCATCCTCATAGAGAGGTGGAATTTTATATTGAGTTGATGTTGGGACCAACACCAACATCTAAGACCACGTATTAGATGAGTACTGTATAGTTGGTAGAATTGAAGTTGTAGCTTAAGGAGATGCTTGATAAAGGATACATAAGGTCAAGTGTGTGGCCTTGGGGTGCACTAGTATTATTTGTAAAGAAGAAGGATGGTACTCTTAGATTGTGCATTGATTATACGAAGGTGATCAAAGTGACTATCTAGAATACGTATCCATTTTTGTTGATTGATGACTTGTTTTATTAGCTAAAGGGGGCAACAATGTTCTCAAATATTGATCTCAGATCAAGATATCATTAGGTGCACATCAAAGAAGAAGACACCTACAAGGTTGCATTCTATACAAGGTATGGACATTATGAGTTTGTGGCAGTTCCTTTTGGTCTTACCAATGCTCCAACCACCTTCATGTGTTTGATGAATAGTGTGTTTTTCCCTTACCTGGACAAGTTTGTGATAGTTTTTATTGATGAAATATTGATATACTCCAAGAATGTGGAAGAACATGCAAAACACTTGGAAACAATGTTAAGATTGTTGAGAGAAAATCAATTGTATGCCATGCTAAACAAGTGAAGTTTATTTTAGACATAGATTCATTACTTGGGACATGTTGTTTCCAAGGAAGGGATAATATTGGATCCATAAAATATTAAAGCTATTATGTAGTGGTCAACTCCTAGGAATGTGGATGAGGTTAGATCATTCATGGGACTAGCATATTACTACAGGAGGTTCATTGGGAATTTCTCAAGGATTGTCTATCCTATTACATATTTGCAGAGGAAAGGAAATAAGTTTGAATGGAGTGAGGAGTGTGCAAATAGTTTTGAATAGTTGAAGCATTTGCTTACAAATGCTTCAGACTTCAAGATTGAAGACCCTGATAAGTGTTTGGAAATGGAAACAATAAATTCCAGTTTAATTTTTCCTTGGATTAAACTGATAATTAAAATCTAATTATATTCTCATAGCAACTTAGAAATAGTTAATTAAGTTTAATTAACTTAATTATCTTAGGAATTTTGAGTTGGAATTATTTCCGAAGTCATGTATATATTCTCCCTATATTATAAGGGTCTAGGATGAGTTAAGTATGAGTTGTAATCACTGAGTTAAGTCTAGTTAAATTAGTTTCAAACTATTTGAGGAACTAATAGTGAGTTAACAGTCAGTTGGTGCACTAATGCTTTAACTAGTGCTACTCCAGTTAACTAAATATTCCGTGATCAAAAACTCATGCATGTCGATTCTAAGAAAGACCCAGTTGAGACTATAGCATAGGGACAATGTACTATCAGTTGTATGATTTATTGAGTTGTATAGATCATGTATGCAATCAGGAACTAAACCTTGAAGGGATTATGCAGTTTTGGATGCACTGGCCTCCCATTAATATGGTTTGATCAACCATAGGAATTCTGCAAGGAAATAGGGACTTGAAGAGCTGCAGAATTGGCTAAGTGTTGGCCAATAGTTTTCTTGTGAGTTGGAGATTGATTTTACTGAGTGTTGGGATTGTTGTTGAGAGAAAAAGAATTGTATTATCATCTTGGATTTATGATATATGCAATACAGATAGTGGGGTTTTGAGATGTGATTTTCCCCAGATACTTATTATGTTATGTCTATTTGATTATATTCCTCTTGTCGATTATTATTTTCATATATATTAGCTTTTGTTGGTTGATAGTAGAAGTAGTTCCTTGTCTCTTGATTTAGTACATTACATGAGCTTGTGAATATATAGGATTTTGTACATGGTATGAGATCTCTGAATAGTATACTAGAGGAGATTTCGAAGTTTTGAGTTCAGGGTTACAGGCGAAATTTGAATTTGCATTTCATATTTCAGGATCGGTAGATGGTGTTTTATGGTTTACAGCTTGAGTATGCCTTGGAAGGAAACTTATAGTTTGGAGGGGTAGGATGGAGGCTGTACTAGAAGATAATGGCTTGAAGCAATTCATTGATAAAGAAGTCCCTAAGCCAACAACATCATATGCATAGAACTTGGCCAAATGGAAGAAGTTTGTGGTGAAAGCAAGGTGGATAATCCTTGAGAGAGCTTTAGACCACATTGCCTTGAGTCTCCAATGCAAGGAAACTGCTTATGATATGTGCAAAAAATTTATGAATTTGTATAATAATAGCAGTGATGAAAGGAAGTTGGCACCAAAGGACAAGCTTTGAAAAATAAAAATGGAAAAACTTGACCAAGTTCACTCAATGTCATGATGAACTTGGAAGTGTTGGAATCACGGTTGCTGAAGAAGATATGGTGAGTATTTCTCTTCTAGGACTCCCAAAGAGTTGGCATAGTTATTAGAACTTTTTCAATGGTTAGGAGAAGCTTCCAAATTGGGAATGACTATGGTCATATTTGATGCAGGAGGAGATCAGGAGGAGCACCAGGGATGGCTCTTCATCAAAGACTAATGATGAAGAGAACTGTACCTTAACGAATAAGGTGAAGAAGGGGAAGGGAAGGCTTCCAATTCCAAATTTTATTCTTATCATGGAGGTAAGAAGAAAGACATGATGAAATTTAAATGCTTTTATTGTCATGAGTTGGGTCATTTTGCTAAAACTTTTCCACTCAAAACGTCTAAGAAGAAGTCCTCAAGAGGAGTAGCAAGTGAGGCTTTGGCCTCTCAATTTGAATTGGAATTTTCCCTCATTGCATGCATGGTGCATCAATGATGGGAAGTGTATGGTACTTAGATAGTGTAGCTTCATTCCACATGATTGGTGACTAGTAATTATTCAGTGACCTGGAGGAGAAAGATCTCCAGATGCATATCGAAATGGGTGAAAATGAGAAGTATAGTGTTACTGGATTGGGCACGGTTACTTTTCAAAGGGAGCATGGGAATCCACTCACCTTGAAGATGTTATGTATGTTCCCTTGCTAAAGAATACCTTGGTATCTATTGCCGTGATTTAGGATAGAGGATTTGATGTGATCTTCTCGAAAGGAAAGGCGTTCCTTCGATACATAGCCACAAGTCATGTAAAGAAGATAGGGATTTAGGTGAAGAATCTCTATAAGTTGGAGGTAGAGGAGTGTGTTTCTTTGAGCTCAAAATGAGAAAGGGTGAAGATCTGAGATGTGGGCAAGTTGTGGCACAAACGATTGGTCCAATTGCATCATGGAGCCTTGAATATATTGTAACAGATCTCTACTGGTATTCCCAAAGGTACGCTTGAGCAAGTTGATACATACAAGGGATGTACTTTGGGAAAATACACCAAGTCTTCATTTTGCGATAGAGACAATCAAGTAGAGTCTATTCTAGAGAGATTCCATTCAGATGTGTGTGGACCATTCGCGATAGCATCCATGTCCAAACACAGGTATTATGTTATATTTGTTGATGACTATTCTCATAAATGTTGGATATTTTTCATGCATAAAAAGGATCAAGCTTTCACAAAGTTTTGTGAGTTTAAAGAATTGGTTGAGAAAGAGTTAGTAAATAAGGTTAAAGATCTACAGAGTGATAACAGTTGTGAGTAAGAAAAATATAAAGAAAGGAAATAATTTTCAAATTCGAAGGGAGGTGACTCAGGTTCTAGGGTTCAACAAATAGAGTGACAGAGGGTTTCAGTAACCATGGAGGCACAGGGAGGAGGGAGCTCCACTCCCTCCTACAGCAATGTGGCTTCAAATAGAGGAAGAGTAGGGAATAAGAACAAGCCTCTGCATTCCTTGGAGGACAAGACAAAAACACACTGAGAATTAGAAGGCAGAAGGCAGCAAAACCCATGCAGAACAAGGGACCCACGAGGAAGACAAACAGGAGGAGAAAGTGGAAGATAGAGGTTAGGGAATAGAGAACAGAACCAAGATGGGGCCTCATAAACCAAGACTATAACTAAACTACGGGTTTTGTTGAATGATCTAGCTCTGCAAGACCACAGGGATCACATGGCTAACTATGCCACTATATGCAAGTTTATGGGAATCTGGCCATCAGAGAAAGCATTGTACACTTGGATAAAATACAATTGGAAACCAAAGGGAGAGATAAATTTACATCTAGGATCAAAAGGTTTTTTTATAGTGGTGTTCATGAGCTTGGAGGACAGAGACATAATTTTTGAAGGAGGACCATACTTCTTTGCAGCTGTTGGTCTCTATATGTGGCCTTGGATGATGAACTTTGTGCCAAAACGAGAAAACTTCACTTCAGTTCTCGTATGAATTAGACTCTACTCCTTGCCTTTAGATTATTGGTTGCCAAAAGTATTTAAAATCTATAGGCAATAAATTAGGTCATTTATTAAAGATTTCTGCGGCAACCCTATGAGGAAAATATAGCTCTTATGCCTATATATGTGTGGAGATGGGCCTATCAGGATCCCTTCTAGTTGAGGTCATTCTAGAAGTCTATGACAAAGAATGGGTTCAAACAGTTGAATGTGAGCATATCTCGTTCAGATGTCACAAATTTCATGAGCATGGGCACCTATATAGAGATTTTTCTCTTAATAAAAGGGAGGAACACTTAAATACCAATAAAGGGAAAGATTAGACAAGTTTCACCAAAGTAGGAGGAAAAGGAAAACGAGGGGGAAGGAAGAGACAAAATAACCCTACTGAGAATGAGAGCAAAAAAGGAAGTCACAATAGTTTCGAGATCTTAGGAGAAAAAGAAGTAGATGGAGATGATCATAAGTGCACAGAGAATCAGGCAGCCAGGGGGAAAGAAAAAGAGACCAGCATGGAGTTCACACAGGGATAGAATGAACACACGATGGACCCTTTGAGTACCATGGACATAGAAAAAGACCATGACATGACTCCAAATGAAAGTGGCATAGAGGACCAAGACTTACAGGAGATCTTGGAAAGGGAGAACCCAGATTTGGAAAAGTTTCTTGAACAAGGAGGAAACCTAGGAATAAACTCCATATTTTAGGAGGATGTGGAAAAGGTACAATAGATATTCCTTAACAAGTCACATCAAACAGCTGTAGGAATCAGAAGATGTCATGATAACCAGGAAAATAAAGGGACTTCCTTTATAGGATTATTAACAGGAAAATTAATAAAAAATATAGGCAAGAAGAGGGGGAGGAAAAGACAGAAAGAATTGTTGTTGGAGTGTGGCAAACTCATGATTGACTCTGGAAGGATGAAAGACCTTTCCAGTTACTCCTTCAATACCCCACCCCAATGAAGATCACAACCTAGAACATTAGAGGACTAGGGAGTAGAAGAAAGCAGAGGAATCTAGGTAATAGGATCAGAGAGGAAAAATCTGACATCATATTCATTTAGGAAAAAAAATTCTTAGTGGAGAAGATCAAAGAAAAACATAGCAAATGGTTAAGAAGATATGAATACCTTGAGGTTAAGGCAAATAAATCTGATGGAGGAATTCTCACTCTATGGGATCCATAGAAATTTGGTGTGATTGATGCAGAGGCAACCAGGCACAACCTTTCTTTGATTATCCAATCAGTGGGTGACAGGCAACGTTACATGGTCACCTATGTCTATGGTCTATAACCAATGGAGTACAAACTTTGACTCCTCACAACACTGGAGGATATGAAGAAGAGACACCTAGCTCTACCCTGGATTCTAAGAGGTGATTTTAACATGCTAAAATCACTCATGGAGAAGAAAGGAGGAACTAGAACACTTGGTAAGGATGAAGTTGTTTTCCAGAACTTCCTCACCAATATGAAACTAGTAGATATGGAAACCAGCAATGGAATCTTCACTTGGAATAATAAAAGGGGGGGATCTTCCCAAGTAGCCTCAAAATTAGACATATTTATTATCTCAGAGGAACTTCTTCTCATGGGAGGTAGCCAAACTGCACTCATCCTACCTTTTGAATGTTCAGACCATAAGCCCATTCAATTGGAAGCTTATCTTTTTGGCAAACCAAGGAACAATCCCTTTAGGTTTGAAAATGCTTGGCTCACACATTTAGATTTCCTTACAAACATTAAAAAATGGTGGAAGGAAGAGCTCCACCTCCAAGGTACGAAGATGTTCCTTCAACACTACAGACACAAACACATTAAAGATAGACTACAAGATTGGAATAAAAAGGAATTTGGAAATATCTTCAAAGCTAAAGGGGAAGTGGAAAGGAAACTAAAGGAATTAAACCAAATTCTTATCGCAGAAGGCTATACAAATGAAAGGAAAGAGATGGTAGAGTCACTTCAACATGAATGGGAAAATAGATGTCTACAAGAGAAAATATTCTAGAGATAGAAATCCATAGTACAATGGATTAAGGGGAGAGAAACACCAAATTATTTCACAGATCCACCATAGCTCATAGAAACAGTAACAGGATTGTGAAACTTATAGATCAACATGGAATAGAAATAAACATTCATGAAGAGATGGAAGAGGTCCTAGTACAACATTTTAAGAGCATTGTTGAGCAAACCATGGTGGATAGACATTAGTCTATGAAAAATTTCACTCAGTACATCCCTAAATTGGTATCCAGAGAAGACAATTACAATCTTAATAGACCAATAATAGAGGAAGAGATTGAGGAAGTTATTATAGCGATGCACAGTGGGAAAGCACTAGGCCCGGATGGATTCAATGTGGAATTTTTCAAAACATGTTGGAGGATAGTAAAATAGGATATTCTGGAGGTTGTGGAAGACTCTTGAAGATTTAAAATAGTCTTGAAGGCTCTCAAAGAATCTTTTATTGCCTTAATCCCCAAATAGGATAAGGCCACCTCTCCAGATATATTTAGACCTATCCAAATTGATTTCCAACTGTCTCAAGCCACTCCTCCCTACCCTAGTGTCAGAGGAGAAAATGGGCTATGCGGAAGGAATAAAAATTCTTAACAACATAATTCAAGCTCATGAACTGGTGCATTCACTTAACACTAATAAACAGGAAGGGATGATAATGCAGCTGGACATAGCAAAGGCCTATGGTAAACTTAGCTGGTCATATATAAGAGTAGTTCTCAAAGCATATGGCTTTGATTACAATTATATTAAGTGGGTCATGGTGCTAGTTACCACTACCAGCTATTCAATTCTTCTCAATGGGCTCCAAAACCTTCAAGCCTACTAGAGGTCTTAGACAAGGTGATCCTATTTACCCTTTCCTTTTCATTCTAATGATGGAAGGTTTTGGGAGAGAAATTAGAGCTACTAAGGAGAGAGGGAGAATTTAGGGTCCGAAACTCACTCAAGGTGGGGACTCGGTAACTCATTAGCAATTTGTGGATGATACTACGCTTCAAGGCATAGCCACAGTCAAGGAAGATAGAGCATTTAAGAAGATTCTGAGTGAGTTCACTATGGCAGCGGGCACAGAGGTAAGTTTTACTAAATCAAATATTTTCTTTTTCAACACTGATATTTCAATTCAAAGAAATAGTTCTAGAATTTTGGGCTTTCAAAGAGAGTGTTTTCCCTTGAAATACCTGGGAGTTCCCCTCACTGCCAACTAGATTAGTTTCTAAAATAATAAACACTCAGAGAGATTTCCTCTGGGGGAAACTGAAGAAATGAAGAAATGGGCCCTAGTGGCATGGGATAGGGTTTTCAAACAAAAATCCCATGGAGGCTTAGGTCTTCATGACCCAGGAATTCTTAACAGAGTTCTAGGAGCCAAAGTTTGGTGGAGGTGGGTAAAGGAAATACAAGTCCCCTGGGCTAAACTATGGAAGCAAAAGTATACAAACAATTGGCATGAGAAGAACCTTAGAAGAATTATAGGACAAGTAAAAGGTTCACCAGTTTGGAACAGAGCATGGGAGAATAAGGCCCTAGTCCAAAAACATAGTTTCTGGGAGATTAGAAATGGACATCTCGCCTGGTTCTAGGAAGATAATTGGCAGCAAGAGGATAATCTCCATAGTGAAGAATTGGTAGACATTCACACAGATACCATCACCAAAGGATTAAGAAGGATAAGTGACTATTGGGATCAATCTAGTAACAATGGGCAATGGCAAATTTGGAAACTTCCAGATTACAGTGAAATGGGTATGATGAAGGCTCAAGCTATAGCCCTTAACGGTCTTTTGGAAAAGAGACAAATCTTAACCTCAACCCTGGATGATCAATTAAGATGGGGAAAGAATAAGGCATGTCTCTTCAACCTTAAGGAAACCAAAATAATAGACACAGGGCTCAACTTTACAAACATTGATAAGACATGGAAAGAATTATGGGATAATCCTCATTGGATGAAAGTCAAACTATTCAAGTGGCTGGTGCAACAGGATAATATTTTGACATCGGACAACCTAAGGAAAAGAGGCTTTGTTGGCCCCTCAAGTTTTCATTTGTGTGGTCAATAGGAAGAAACCACTAATCATCTCTTGAATAGATTCTCACTCACTACAACAATTTGGAACTGGATTGGAGATGTCTTCGAGCAGACATAAAAACATGTAAATGACATCATTGCTACATTGAAGAACTGGCAGAAAAAATTCTCAGATAATGAGACAATAAACTCTGTCTGGGTGTTGAACCTAGGTTTTGTAACTTGGGATGTTTGGAAGGAGTGCAATAACAATATTGTCAAAGATAATATGAGCTCAGTGAGTAGCATACTTAAGCTAATCCTTAAGCAACTCAAGGTGACTATTCAAATCCTGGGGGGTGTTTCTTTAGGAAAACCCATAGGACACAGAGAGGCTAGAATCTTGGAAAAGTTGGAGCTTCAGGTTCATCCTCCTCAGTGTCCTCTACAGATCAATTGGAACACCTAAGAAGGAAAGACTCTTTGGTAGCCCCCTTCTCAAGGTTTTTTAAAATTTAACATAGATGGAGCCTCTAAAGGAAATCCTGGAGAAGCAAGCTATGGAGGGGTCCTGAGAGATGAGGAGGGAAACATACAAGTCATTTTCAACATTTATCTAGGGAAGGCTACCAACAATATGGTTGTGCTCATGGTGATGGAGCTTTGCTTGGAAATATTGTTCAAGCACAACATTCATAATGTCATCATTGAGGCTGACTCAGAATTAGTAATTAATTTGGACAAAAGCATTAGCGTTGGCGCAACTCCAGAAAAAATCTCAGGTCACTGGTGGCTTTTGCAAGTCTACCAAAGAATTCAATCACACCTAAGAATTCTAAAAACTCTCAGGTTTGTGCATGTCCATAGGGAAGCCAACAAAGTGGCAGACTGGCTACCCAATGAAGGGGTTTGAAGCAAGCTTACTAACAGATGTTGCGGTGGGAGGAGGTAAAATATGACAGAGTGAGATATGAATGCTCATATTAGGCACTCATAGATAGGAAACACTATTAGAACAAACCGAGAGACAATATTTCAATTTATGCAAAAGAGGAATAAGTTCACTTTAGACAGATTCTCAGCGGAGAAGCACTTTAGGATTACTCATGATTTCAGCTCAGTCAACATTAGACTGGGTGCTATTGGGAGTTTGGATGGAGGAAGTCATAGGGCCAGAAGCTCTATGCGCAAAAGGAAAGGCTCCCAAAAAATAGGCTACCATGAGGATCAACAAAAGGTGACCCTTCAGGCACAGCTTCCTCGGGCAAAACTTTGGGGTCCGAGAGAGTAGTGAATTAGAGTCATAATCGGGCACCCTTTGACCAGGAAATGGTTTTGATGGGTTGCATTCGATGCCACTCTACAATAGACGTGTGGCCATGGAAGAAAAATGTATACCTCCCTCATCGCACGGTATTCCTCGTGCTTATGAGATGTGTGATATTGCTAGGGGCCATAGGATCAGGAGGGGGAAGATCAATAGCCACAGATGGTCGTGCAAGTTGGTGGGACTGAAAGATTAAAATGAATAATGGTTTAACACCTTTATTAGGTGCCCTAAAACCCATGGGTGGTTTTAAGGAAAAACTAGCAATGCCATTCAGAGTGCGACATGTGGTGGGGACCAAGGATGGAATACTGCCCTCATCGCGTGGTATACATCTTGCTTCTAAGCTATGTGATATGTATTCCAGCTGTCTGATTAGAAGGGGAAGATCGATGGCCATAATTGGTCAAGCAGTTTAGGGTGTTTTCGCGGGCCACTGCTCCACGCATTTTGTTTATAGATTTTCTGGCTCTTTAAAGACAAAAAAGAAAAGAAAAGTAGGTTTTAGGGCACATTGTTTTTTTCTCCCTCTTCCTTGTGGGGGTTTTCACTTTTGACCACTTGTTGTAACCTATGTGATTTATTTTATTTCTTCAGTCAATAGAAGGACCATCTCTTGCTTAAGAAAAAAAATATAAGTGTGGTGAGTATGTCTCAAATGAGTTTAATAACTTCTGTGTAGTGGAAGGGATTAAATGGTAGCTCACGAAACCCCATAAACATCAGTAGAATGGGGTGGTCAAGAGGAAGAACAAAAGAATAGTAGGCGTTGTGAGGGAAATGTTGCATGATCAGGGCCTACCACTACACTTACGGGATGAGGCATGAAACACAATAGTTTATGTTCAAAACCGTAGCCCACATCAGATACCTAAGATGAAGACACCATAGGAGGCTTATTATGGTAAGAGACCAGATGTTGGTCGCTTCAAGATTTTTGGGTGATCAGTATATTGCCAAGTGACCAAAGATGTGTAGAAGAAGCTTGATCTAATAGAAGAGTTGGGGATATTTGTGGGGTACACTGATACACCTCACAACTATTGGGTGTACTTTCTGACTAGTCAGATGACAGTGGTTCACATGGATGTCATATTCGATGAGGAGAAGGCCATGTGATTTTCCATTAAGAGGGAGCTTGAGCTATATGTAGATGAGGAGCCTTAGATTGATGTGGAGTAGTCACATGTAGAGGATCTGAGAGTGGAGACATCAACTCAGATAGAGTCTTCCAGAAAGGGAAGAAAGCGCACCAAAGAGGCTGAGAGATTGTTGGATGATGCATGGGAAAATGTGGGAGCACCCACTTATCAACATAGTTAGAGGAGGTCACCTAAGAGGTACACTAGATACATGTCTCTTATGGGTGAATGTGTTGTGACAAAGCCATATTCCTTTAAGGAAGCAGTGCAACAGCTGATTTGGGTTGATGTCATAGTGGAGGAGTATGACTCCATACTTCGTAACAATGTTTGGGATGTGGTCCTGAGACAGGAGGACAAATCAGTGGTGAGATCCCATTCGCTTTACAAAGTAAAGCAAGATGATGATGGTAGCATGGAGAAACATAAGGTTAGATTTGTGGCTTGTGGTTTTTCATAGGTAGAGGGGATTAACTATGATGAGACCTTTGCTCCAGTTGCAAGGTACTCGTTAATTCGATCTATATTGGCACTATCAGCACATATGGGTTAGAAGATCCATCAGATGGATGTGAAGACAACCTTACTTAATGGAATGATGCGGAATAGGTGTACATAGAACAACCTGAAGGTTTTGAAACCTTTGACCGTGAGTCACATGTGTGTTAGCTCAAGAGAGCGTTGTATGGGTTGAAGCAAGAACCCCATGCTTGGTACACCAATATAGATAGCTACTTCACCAGGTTGGGATTCATGAAGAGTGTAAAACCCTTTGGGGTAAATGTGCATATAAACAACATAATAAGAACACAAATACAGTAAAAATATCAACCATCAAAATCCATAAATACATCAGCACATTTGCACATGAAAATCAAGGGAATGAATTTTTTTCATTAATAATGGAATGAACCTACAAGTGATGGGACTACCACATTCCACCAGACCATAAATTGGTTGTGCCAAGTCTCTATTCATCCAATCGTCCCCGTGCCATATTCCAAGCATGAATGTGGGACTCATAGAACACATCAAAAATACCAACCAATGTGGATGCCACCATAGTTCTCTACATACACCATGAGGAATTTGAGTGCCTCCTAATCTCTTAGGCTTTATTGTGCATCCGTAGTCTGATCTAGGGATCACTAGGCCCTACAATGAGGAATAATATCTAGGCTTTACTGTGCATTCCATCCCATAATCACTAGGCCCAACGAAGAGAAAATTCACCTCTTAGATTTACAATACATCCCGCCTTTCGCCGGCAAGGATTCCTAGGCAAACTGAAGCACACAATTTGGCTTTACCAAAACCCACATTCTGGTTCAGGAGTTATTAGGCCAGTGATTTAATGCATCCTCAGTCTAGTTCAGGGACCACTACCACCATGTGTTTGTCAATTTGAAGATCCACCCCACTCAGCTTGGAATCCAATTCGACCTGCATCCCCCACAAAACGCATGAGAGAACCCATCTCATCAAAGCTATTAGGAGATGGCAAGGTTGGGCTAAAAATATTGTCACACCTGGAAAAACCCATGCCATGGTAGAAAAGAAACACATAAAATCCCATGCATGCCAAATATAGCAAAGAAAATACACATGCAAGTTGATACCTACAATGAAGGTTGTTGTAGCTACTTGATCCCACCTTTCCCTGCTTGATCTTTTCTTCCTCTTACCTTTTTTGCCTTTCTTGCTCCAATGCCAATGTTCTCCAAGGAAACTCTAAGTGTCCAAGAGTATGAGAGAGAGCATGAATAATGAGAGAGCTCCAAAGCTAAATTGACCAAGTTCTTCATTGATCTTCAGAAGCCTTTTTATTATTGAGGCCTCTATTTTCTTCATTTTCCATTATTTTCCTTCAATTTCATCCTCACGTGCAACCTATGACCTTTCACCTTCCTTTTATCCAAGTTTCCATTATTTTCATAAATAAATGTGACAAAATACCTTTTTTCCTCTTTAATGCCTTAGCCATTGCCTTTGCCAATTTCCTTATCCATACACAACCAAATGAACACCCCCTAGAATTTATCGCCTTACATTCAACTTGGAATTGTGTCCTATCATCTGTGGTATTTATATATTTTTTACATGGAATTTTCACCAAGGCTGTTACAAAACCCTTCCCCTTCGGATAACACCATCCTCAGTGTTCAATGACACCTATAACCAACATCACTGCTGAAAAAAAAACATACTATCCATGGAGCTTTATAACACAACTCGTTGTAGTATTTATAATGAAAGACCTACTCAAAATAAAAACATCATGACAACATACCACATACTTGAGCTTTATAACACAGCTCTTTTCAGTATTTAAAATAATCACATATACATATACACATATGCACATTTTCTCAACAAGAAAATAAAACAATATGATGCCTACATCTGCAACAAGGGAATCTAGAGGCTCACACCTCCACCCTCAAACTAATATCAGGATCCACCTCCTTCCCACGAAGTCCATAATCCATTGCATGATCAAATCTGCATCCAATGTCCAGTGCTATAATTCCACACCACTTGTCCTCTTAGTGAATAGTTATTGACTCATTGTTCTAGGGCGCATTCCCAATGTGCATTTGATTCCACCTAGAAATGCTAATGGCCAAAACAAATCCATCCCTGGCCTTCCCTTCTCTACTACATAGTCCCTCGGGCAATTTGGTTAATCCCTTCCATTCAGTCACTCACCTTCCAAGTTCCATTGGCACCCCCATTATGGGCAGTCCATCCCTTGATAAGGCTTCCTTGCATCAAAAGATACAAAACCCCCAAGGCATGTCCCTGGTTCAAAACTACCATACTGGTCATAGCATGCTCATGGAAATCAATGGACACAATTGGATACCAATTTCCCACAATGGCCTTGCTCCTGAAGTTCTTTACCAACATATTGTTGCATGTTCCAATTTCTTTTGTCATTGCTTCCGATTCTTACACTTGATTTTAACCACCCAACTAGGCATTTCCATGTTTCCTTGTTAAATTTAGGTATGTTCTATGCTAGAGCAATTTATTTAAAGTAAACTCAATATCTTTTCCTCATTAGCAATCACATCAGCATTAACGTAAACTGCATATAGAACATAAATATAAATCGCATAAGACAAGCCAGGACAAGAGGACACAAGATGTGGCACTATCCAGGGACAAACCCCAATGTGGGGAACCCTTGATCAATTCTTCTTATATTATCTTCAATAGTTCGGCAGAGAGAGAGCGAGAGAGAGAGAGAGAGAGATAGTACATTTAGAACATAAGTTAAAGCTTTGACTTATCTAGATAAGAGCATAGATCATCTCCTAGGATGATGATACATGAGATCAGTTGAAGACATGCTGCTTCAACTGATTCTCCAAGGTGACTTCTTCACCTTTCATAGTATTGCATCTCATCATGATGTTGCACCTTACCTTTTTGCACCATGTTGCACCCATCATCACAATGTTGGACCTCATGCTATTGTTGTCCGAGTGTTTAGCACTATTGTACATAGTGCCACTACTGCACCATGATTACTGCTATCCCAATGTACTTGCTGCTATCCATGCTTTACCATGCTTCTATTTTCCATGATTCTTCATGCTTGCAGTTGTCCCATGTGTCACCAAGCTTGCAACTGTCCCACTTGTAGCTATCCTAGTTTCATTGTAGTTGTCCTATGTATAAGCTTGTTGTATTTAACCGCTACATGAAGACATGTAGAATCCAACCATGTAGTTGAGTCGTACATAATGTTGTGCTATGCATCATACGATGTTGCACCCTTTTCACATTATGTTGCATTGCTACCCATCACTATATTTTGATAGAACTATGTTGTACTATGCATACAACTGTCATATACTATGTTGTCTATGTCACAGCATTCATCACATTAGGTTGCACTTCTTTGGGGTATTCAACACTCCATGTTGACCCAACATGTGGCTCCCATAAGTTGTTCCAACTCTAATCCAAATTTGGTTAATATCCTTGACCTAATGCACCTCTAACACTGCTTCAAATCTTCTTGACACTTTGTTGTTCTTGACTTTTTTGCTTAGGGCACTTGGGCATACTTCTGCATCCCTAAGTTCCTCTCAATAGTCCTTGAACAACCATTCAAAAACTGTAGACCAGGAAAGGAGAGATTCTCCTCCTCCACGCTAAAGGTAAGGGCTCTAGACAACCCTCAAATCTACCCACGCTAGGATTGCTGTAGTGGTATGGCATGTGGCCTACCACACAACACTACTACTACTCATGAAACCATCCAACAATGATTAAAACCATCTGTTATGCTTTAAATAAGCTAACATTCAGCTCCCAAGGCCTCGGCCTAGAACAACAAGCATCACAACTTCCTACAACAAACTTCGGACTTTGTTCAACCCATGAAACAATCCTCCAACCTAGGCTTCTTAGTCTCCCATGTTGTGGCCTCAAAATAGAGATCTCCCTTTAGACCTGTAGCTAGGGCTAGGGCTTGAACACATAGAATTTTAGGGCATATAGTAAACCCTTATAGGACAACGAGGGAGCCTACTTCAATCTCCTTCATGACAACAGTGAGGGTCTCCCTTTGACTGTGTAGAGCCTTCTTTGATTAATTGTGTTAGGGCTTCTTCATTAGGGCAGTGTAGAGCCTTTCTCCATTAGGGAAGTGTTATCTCTTAGGATCTCTTCTCCTATTAAAACCCAAAGACAAGTAGAGAGGAAGAGATCCCAAGTGCGTGTAGAAATTACTTGAAGGCCACCTCTATTTATATTAAAATGTTGAGCACAAGTGGGCTTTATTTTGTTGTTGGCCAACCTTGACGTATCGTCCCATAACACTAATAAATTTATATCTCCATGAATACTTATAGGAATAAGATGATATTTAGATCAATCATAAACCTCTCAATGAGAGGGATCCAAGAAAAATATTAGTTGCCATTAATAAGATGGCCCACATGGAGTTTGGCCCTAGTTGCCAATTTTAACATTCTTGTACCAAGCACATAGCTTCCATTAGATTCAAAATAAATTGAAATAAATTCACGTCATAGCTCACTAGTATCTCATCAATAAGGTACATTTGCAATCATGTTCGCTTCATGTCACAACAAGTCAAACTCGCATACTTGACTAAATCAACATATATAAATATATCACATCAGGTTAGCTCAAACACAACCATCATAGGTCAAAATCATAAATCACATATAACCATCATAAACCAAAATCATAGATCCCATAGAATCATCATATACCATAGTCATAAATCACATGCATAATAAAACTTAAATAAAATGTTGATACTTATCCTTTCATCAACCCTTAGCTTCTACCTTTGTCTTTATTCTGTATGCACTCTGGATCGGTTGCTACACCCAACAGACACCCAGTGCCTTCTCCTCAACCATGTGCATAAACACATAGTTTTCACCACACACATACAACCACATGGCATACCACACCATGAAATACATGCACCTACACCCAGTGTATACAGTATAATGTATCCATCTATACCCTATGTGAAATACCACCCAATGCATGTACCTATACATAGTACCACACAACAAGTACACATACCACAATACCATGACTACATGATGCTAATACCACATGCCCTCAACACAACATGTATTCCATGCATACAATACCACACGTGCACCAGTACCATATGTACAACATGTACACAATACCATCGGTACATCGCACCACTTGCACAATGTGTGCATAGCATCACATGTACACGATGCCACCTGCACAACATGTACACGATGCTACACTGCTTGTACAACATGTACACATTACCACACACACGACATGTAAGCAACACCACATGTACACAACACCACATGCTCACAATGCCACTTGTACAATAGATACACAATGCCACATGCACACAACACCACCTGTACAATCATGCAAACCACACCATATGTACATACCACCACATGTAAAACATGCACGCAACACCACTTGTACATAGCATTGCATTCCCAACATGTACATAGCATTATCTATACACAACACTACATATCCAACATGCACACATTACAATACATACACACACTATATATACATTACATTGCATGTGCATGCGTCATAGATGCAACATGTACAAAATATACCGTATATGCACAATAGTAGTACCACACATCCAAAACCATATTGTCCTTACCAAGAAACCTTGCTTCCCGTGTCTTATCCATGCTTACCCTAGCATGTCACAAACCACATTGCTTTCACTTTGTTGATGTATTCTTCAACATTACCTATAATAACATAAACACATGCATAATACAAGTATATAATATCAATTCATATCCACATGATGCTGACCTTGTATATTTTTCATGACTACTCTTCCCAATTGATTCCTTGTAAGACCATGAACCTCTTCATGCTATTATCCTACATAAGAAATAATTGTTCCACATAATGATCCCTGACAACCTTGTAAAACAATGACACCAATATATACATACATGCATATATAATCATTAGCATAAAACAATCATTGTCATGTCAGACAATGACATTCATACATATATATTCTATATACGTATATAAACATCACATAATCATGAACATAACATAATTACCAAATAACATAAGGTCTAGGTTAATTGAACTTCCTTATTTATGCACATGCATTGAGAGCAACAGTTCCTAACATAGCCAAAGGATTTGACACCTCATATCCATTTACTTTACCTTTTATGGTTACCTTTCTCATGTATGCATTACTTTTGTGCATTTACCATAATGGACCCAACCAGTCCAACCGATTATCATAGTCTTATCTTTAGTTGCGCTTACTCATGCAAAAAGCTTCATCTAGGTCTTATATCATTGGTTGGGTATCACACATCTATACCAATTTCCATTAACTTTCCTCTTTCCCAACCAATTCCCAATATTCAAAATGTAAAGGCAAGACAAGAAACAAACAAGAAGAAGACCATAAAAACCAATAACAAAATGACTCTGCAAACAAAGTGGTATGGCCATACTAGACATAAACAAAGTTGCAAATAAAGCTCAAAAATTCATAAAATACCAAAGGCACAAGAATAACAACAAACACCATGGAAAGTTCAACCTAAGCCTTCTTCAAGATTTCATGGCAACCTATCTTTCCATGCAACTCCCTGCATCATGCTTCCATAAACACATAACTATCAATGTATAATTAAGCATAATAATACAACAATTACCTCATATTATTATGGCAAGCACACTGCTTGCAACTGAACACATCCACGACATCTCTCAAGGGACTTCAATCCTTTAACATATCCATTTATAGCTAAAGACTAGCTAATATACCCGTCAAGTGCATGTTCATGAATATAGCACACATCCACATAATGTCAGACAAAATCAAGGCTAAGAAGACTGCATGTGTGAAAAGCACTCATTTGTTCAAAATTAGGTTTTCCAAACATAGCCAAAGGAATTCTTGCCCAATTCCTTTCTTTTACCTTTTTACCTTGTTGGAATTGAGGCTTACTATATGATGTCACACCACCCAATTGTTAGTTATATAGACGCATCAACTATTAACTTGTCATGCTAATACCAAGCATGTTACCCTGCAACTGCTCACACATGTCAACCACATGTTCCAAATATCAAGACAATTATATATATTAATTTGAAATCAATTGCTACCAAGACTAACAATCATGGCATAATACATAGTCAACTCATAGTCATCAGTCATAATACTACAACTATCACCTACTATACTCAAGTACATATCAATTGTCTAAAAAAAAATATTTTAGTACAATCATCTTAAAGCAAGATCATTTTAACACATACTCATATTATGCAATTCATCAAACATTCATACCATGTTAAATAAATCAACTAGATGACATAATCAATAATTAAGCATAAAATATATGACATAAGCAATGGATACCTTAATGTATCTCAAGGGAGGTGATCTTGTCTACATAATCAATCTAATTAGCACGATATAACTTTACAACACATCAGCTCAAGCACTCATAAGATCATGATATCCATAACAATATCTAACTAACATGTTCACATCGTAAACTCATACACATATGAAAAGTCAATCTAGATTAGTATGACACCATCTCACAAATATGTTGGTTAATACCTGAATATCACAACCATAACCATCTGCATAGGTCAAACTAGGTTAAAGCAATACATATAACATCAATATCTTCAAGGCAATGAACATAACCATCACGCATATGACCAATCCAAATTATAAAATCAATATATCAATGAAATTACCCTAATCATCAAGTTAATAGCATATACCAACAATAAGCTATATATCATACTCATCAACAACATACAACATAATCATTAGGTTATCTAATATAAAACAACAATAGTAATGCATACAACTATAGGTTACTATCATTCTTGACTATCTGACACATGTGCATATAACCACATTAATCATCTAACATCTGTCGTGAACGTAACCATCACATCAAATACATGTTCATAAACCTAATGTATATAACCCTAATGCATATAATAATCCTTAACTTACATACTTGCATGCCAAACATACACCACTTGTATGATGATATTCTCTTATCCCAAAGTCTAATGTTGTGTCCTCATTATGATAATCTACATTCCTTGCTCTATCTCAACTAGCTCATTAGCATAATAACAACAAATAGCATCATGATGACCTAAATTACATACAATGACTTCACAAAGAATGTTTGACCTACTATACATGCATAATCATAGCCACAACCATATATGCATAACAAAAACCATTACTCCATTGTACACATTGCCACATGCAACCAATAGTATGCATAAGCAATTCCAAGTCAACTACACCTATGCATAGATGCATGTAGTCGAACATAATCGATCAGTTCTTGTAATCAACCTACAAGACTGATGTATGTAATCAAAATATTCAAAAATGTAACCTAACATACAAGGATGTAAGTAGGTATCATGAAATCAACATGTAAGCGACACATAATTCATACACAGTCAGTTAGATGTTCCAAAAATCAAGGCATCGTGTCTACTAATTTGAAATCAGAATTCACCAATACTAACAACCTATAAGCATACCCCCTTACTATCCATGGTCCACACTAAGGTGGAAGGAGGAAGCTACTATAATGGACCGATCTCCAATGTCCAATTATGGAAATGGGATCTCCAAAGTATTGGCATTATGATGCATGTGTTGTACTTGATGGCAACCCTCTCATAGAAGATCATGTCACTTGTATACATTCAGATGAATCTACAGAAGAAATATCAGATGTGACAGAGTGCATGGGTTACCGGACAACAAAAAGGGATCAGATGACAGTTCACAAGTAAGCTTTGCCATCAAGTCCAAAGGGGGAGATTGTTGGCATTATGGCTAAAGTGTTGTATTTGATGGCAACACCCATGGCATGGCTCTCAATATGATGAGAAGAAAAGTTCATGGAATTTTATGCAAAGAAAAGTTTATAAAAGTTTATTTCATGTGGAGAAAAGTTCATGGAATTTTATGCAGAG
>APFE031157812.1:208456-279012 GCA_000404065.3 Pinus taeda | reverse complement strand
GCGCCGCAGGAGGGCGCCGCAGGAGTCGCCGCAGGAGGGCACTGCAGGAGATGCCGCAGGAGGCGCCGCAGGAGGCGTTGCAGGAGGCGCTGCAGGAGGCACCGTAGGAGACGCCGCAGGACGCACCACAGGAGACACCACAGAAGGTGTTCTGGGTTTAGTTATCTGGGTGACTTACTGGTACTTGATGATCATTTGATGTTTATGGAGCCAGTATGAAAATTGGATGAAACGTGGCCTTTCAGATTATGTGTTGTGCTTCAGTGTATCTAGTATGAAAATTGATGAAACGTGGTACCTGGAGGAGAGAAGATTGTAGGCTAGCACCTACATACTAGTACTTAAGCTAGTACAAAAGCAAAGGGGAATCTTTGGAGCATTGTAGCAGGTAGCAGCCTGCGTACTAGTAAATGGATCGGCTAGTACAAGAGCAAAGGGGGTTGTAGCTCCCGTACTGGTATAAGACTGCACCAGTACAAATATTGTAAAAGGATTTTCTTATTAAGAAGAAGATTGAGATGACTTGCAGCAGGTGGTTTTCTCCCGCATTGGGTTTCCACCTTATATCATGGTGTTCATGTGTGTGCCTTATGTGTGATGATCTATTCTATGTTACTGCATCTGTTAACTGATAATATGGTTGATAATGTTCCAATGCACTCATTGAAGATCAATTAACTTAATCATAAGAAGTTGTGGAAGTAGCATATATGAATCTGGTTATGGAAATGAAAAAGTTTTATTAAAGTGATAATACCCCCCCCCCCCCCCCCCTCTCAGTATTATTTCCCTCACAAAGCTCTACTAAATTTAACCACACTTGAAAATAAATTGATTTTTGTTTCTCATACATTTTGTATGAGATTAATTTCACTCATTCCACTTGTAACATAATAATTAAAAACATGTCACTTTTCAATTTCCTTATATCTAACTTTTCAAATTCTTTGCATGCAACCTTTCAAATTCCCTACATGTAACTCTTCAAATTATTTGCATGCAAATAGGCATAGATAAGATACATGCATATTATCATACTATAATACTATCCCATCCAAAAAAAAAAAAACATTTTCTTCAAACAATTACCATATATTCACATTCTCTTCAAACAACTACTATACTATTACATTTGCATGTAAGCATTTCTTCAAACACTTTTCATGCAAACTAATATAGAAAACTATTTGCATACAAGTAAGCATATATCAACTACAAAAATACTATTACACATCAAAACTATCCCCAACCACAAGCAACATACTCATTGGGGCATTTTATCAAACAATTTGTATGCAATTAATCATTGAACCATTTAAGCATTTCATCAAACACTTTGCATGAAAACTAATATAGAAAATGATTCAATGCATATATTCTAAATTGTAGTAGTACAAGTTATGGAAACTAAACCATATGATCAGTGATCCCTCACTATGGTTCAAATTTCAACTTTTGATATTTCCTAAGTGAAAAGTTATAAAAAAAATTACCAACACAATCATATTTGGTGCACAATTCTAGGAGTTTCCAAAAAGTGACTTCCACTGGTCACATCTCCTAAAATATAGTGAATAAATGTCTGAAATTTTTATCACAATATTAGTGGGATTTCCCCTCATTGTGGAAAAAAATTCCGCTCCTGGCAGTTCCTAGAAGAAAAATTATAACAAAAATGTTAGCGTGACCTATTTGAGGGCTAATTTTAGGAGCATTCAGAAGGCTCGACTCCCTCTAATCATATCTCCTAAAATATTGTGACCCAATATCTGAAATTTCTACCATGTAATCAGTGGTATGTACCCTCAATGTGGACAATTTTTCAGCTTCTGAAAACCTATAGAAGATGAGTTATTGTAGAAATTCCAACATGACTTGTTTAAAGGTGCATTCAAGAAGGTCATCTTCCTTAGATCATAATTTCTAAAGTATTATGAACCAATATCTAAAATTTTCACCACACTATCAGTGGGATTTAACTTAAATATGAAAAAAATTTCAACTTCTAATATGCCACGAAAGAAAAGTTATAATAGATATGATAGAAAGGTCTAAAATTTAACCTTTGTTCTTCATTTCGCCTATGATAAAGCCCATCAAGTCCAAGTGTTTGAACCATGCTCTGATACCACTCTATAACACCCTTTGGCTTAAATGTGCATATTAAAAACATAATAGAAAGATAAATATAATAAATATATCAGCCACCAAAACCCATCAATACATCAATACATCAATACATTTTCACATGAAAATCAAGGGAATAATTTTTTTCATTAATAATGTAATGAACCAATAGGTGATGGGACTACCATGTTCCACCTGACCATAAATTGGCCGAGCCAAGTCTCTCTTCACCAAATCACCCCCATGCCATATTCCAAGAATGAATGTGGGACTCATAGAACACATCAAAAGCACCAATCAATGTGGATGCCACTAGATTTCTCCACCTACATAATGAGGGATTTGAGTGCCTCCTAGTCTCTCGGGTTTTACTGTACATCTGTAGTCTGATATAGGGATCATTAGGCCCTACACCAAGACATAATCTCCAGGCTTTACTTTGCACCATCCCAAAATCACTAGGCCCAACGAAGAGAAAATCCACCTCTTGGATTTACCATATATCCCGCCTTTCACCGGCAAGGATTCCTAGGCCAACTGAGGCACATAATTTGGCTTTACCACAACACACAGTCTGGTTCAGGGGTTACTAGGCCATTGGCTTCGTGAATCCTTATTTTGGTTCAGGGATCACTACCACCATGTGTTTGTCAATTTAGAGATCCACCCCACTTAGCTTCAAATCCAATCCGACCATCCCCCACAAAATGCATGAGAGAACCCATCTCATCAAAGTTATCAGGAAATAGTAAGGCTAGGCTCAAAATACTATCACACCTAGAAAAACCCATGCCATGGTAGAAAAAAAACACATGCAATCCCATTCATGCCAAATCTAGCAAGGAAAATACACATGCAAGTTGATACCTGCAATATTGTAGCTGCTTGATCCTGCCTTTCCCTACTTGATCTTTGCTTCATCTTGCCTTGTTTGCCTTTCTTGCTCCAATGCAAAAGTGCTCCAAGATAACTCTAAGTGTCCAAGAGTAAGGGAGAGAGCGTGGATAATGAGAGAGCTCCAAAGCTAGACTAACCAAGTCCTTCATTGATCCTCAAAAGCCTTTTTATTAATGAGGCCTCTATTTTCTTCATTTTCCATTATTTTCCTTCAATTTCATCCTCACATGCAACCTATGACCTTTCACCTTCCTATTCTCCCAATTTCCTTTATTTTCATAAATAAATGTGCCAAAATACCATTTTTCCTCTTTAATGCCTTAGCCATTTCCTTTTCCAATTTCCTTAGCCATACACAACCAAATGAACACCCCCTAGGATGTCTCGCCCATCATTCAACTTGGAATACGTGTCCCATCATCCATGGTATTTATATATTTTTACATGGAATTTTCACCAAGGTTGTTACAAAGAGTGAAGCAGATGTGAACCTGTACCACATAGTGGTGGAAGGTAAATTGTTGATCATTGTACTTTATGTTGATGATCTCATACTGACAAGTGATGATTAGTTGATAAAATATTGCAAAGAGAACCTTGCAAGAGAGTTTGAGATTAAGGATAGGAGGCTCATGCATTACTTTCTTCGCATGGAGGTATGGTAGGGAAATGGCAATTTGATTGTGTCTCAAGGCAAGTATGCTAATGAGATACTCGAGAGATTCCGCATGGAGAGTAGAAAATCCATGGAGACTCCTCTTACAGGTAACTAGAGGAAGGAGGATGCTACTTTAGGGGAAGTAGTGGAAGCTATTGTTTACAGATAGCTTGTGGGTTCACTATTGTACTTGGTGAACACATGACTAGATATGTGCTATGCAGTTAAACATGTTAGTCAAGTAATGGTTAGACCTACCAAGTTGTACTGGAGGACGGGAAATCATGTGTTGAGATACTTCAGGGGCACTTCTCAGTATGGATTATGGTACAGATGGATAGAGGTAGCGAATCTTAAAGGTTTCACCGATGCAGATTGGGTAGGGGGTCCATTGATAGGAAGAGCACATCAGGAGGGATCTTCAATACTGTGTTAGCGACAGTTTCTTGGTACAACTAGAAACAGGGATCGGTGCACTCAGTTCAGGAGAGGCATAGTACATGGTTGGAATAAGGCAACATGTGAGGCCCATATGAATAAGGAAGATCCTAGTTGGTTTATTTGGTGAGCAGATGGATCCAAATGTGATTTAGTGTGATAATCAGAGTTGTATCAAACTCTCTGAAAATATAGTTTTTCATGATCAGTCCAAGCATATTGATATTTGATATCCTCATCTTAGATTTTGTGTATTGAGGCGGATTATTTTGTTAGAGTACATTCCCATAGAGGAGAAAGATGCTGACATTTTGACAAAGGCATTGTCAATATGTAAATTATTGTTTCACAGAGACAGGATCGGGGTAGCTAATAATCCATTTCTTGTTGAGAGGGAGTGTTGAGAAATGGCAACAAGAAATTCCAGTTTAATTTGCCCTTCAATTAAACTAAGAATGAAAATCGAACTTTATTCTCATAACAACTTGTAAATAGTTAATTAATTTTAATTAACTTAATTAGCTTAGGAATTTCAAGTTGGAAGTATTTTTGAAGTCATGTATATGTTCTCCCTATATTATAGGGGTCCAAGACGAGTTAAGTATGAGTTGTAATTAGTTAACCCAGTTTACTGAGTTAAGTCCAGTTAAATTAGTTCCAAAATGTTTGAGGAACTAATAGTGTGTTAATAGTGAGTTGGTGAACTAACGCATAAACTAGTGCTACTCTAGTTAACTAAATATTCCCTCATCAGAAACTCATGCATCTCGATTCTGAGAATGACGCAGTTGAGACTAGAGTGCAGGGACAATGTACTATCAATTATATGATTTATTGAGTTGTATAGATCATGCATGCAATTAGAAACTGAACCTTGAAGGGATTGTGCAGAGTTGGATGCACTGGCCTCCCAGTAATATGGGTTGATTAGCCATACAAATTTCACAAGGAAATAGGGACTTGGAGAGCCGCAAAATTGGCTGTGTTGGCCAAGGGTTTTCTTGTGAGTTGGAGATTGATTTTACTGAGTAATGGGAATGTTCTTAAGAGAACAAACATTGTATTATCATCTTGGATTTATGATATATGCAATACAGATAGTGGGGTTTTGAGTTGTGGCTTTCCCTGAATACTTATTATGTTATGTGCATTTGATTATCTTCCTCTTGTCAATTATTATTTTCATCAATCTATTGCCTTCTGCTATTTGATAGTAGAAGCATTTTCTTGTCTCTTGTTTTAATACAGATGCATGTAAGGAAGGACTTGGTGGAATCCTAATATAAGAAGGATAGGTGGTATGCTATGAGTCAAGGAAGTTGAATGAGCATGAGTGGAACTATGTACCTCATGATATTGAGCCAGTAGCTATCATTCATGCATTAAAGATGTGAAGACATTATCTTCTTGGAACTAGTTTTGTCTTGATAACTCATCATAGCCTAATGGGGTACTTGTTGGGATTGACCCAATTTGGATTCCAGGAAATCTAGATGGTAGGCCACCCTCAGTGAGTTTGAATTTTAAATCAAGTACATCAAGGGCAAGGAGAATGGAGTTGTTGGTGCTCTCAGTAGGAGAGTGTCAGTGAATCATATTTTAGTTGTGAGGTCTTAGGGGACAAATTTGCAAGAGCAGTTATTGCATGCAAGGAAACATGATGAGAGGTATCAACAATTGAAGTATATATTACATTAGTAGGGTGAAGTTGATAGGAACGAGGTGTATCACCTCATGGCAGATGGTTTGGCGAGATTCAAGAACAACATTTATGTGCCAGATAACAATGAGTTGAAGAATCTTATCTTGAGGGAGTTTTATTTCAAGAAATATTTGTTGGAAATAATACTGAGAAGGGGGGTGAATCAATATTATTAATTCAATAATATTTCATTTCCCAATCATATTTATATACACTACTTTAGTGAAGTGAACTTGCGTGTGAGAGGTACTGTGATTAAAGAAACCAGCTTATACCCTAAGAACTTATGATTTAGTTAATTTATCATGTGTTGATCTTAAATTAGTGCATCAGTATCTTATTATACAATAACTATGTGCAGTAATAACAAAATAAACCAACACACATGAACACCAAGATTTAAGGTGGAAACCGAATGTGGGAGAAAAAGCACATGTTGTTGTTGTCTATGTCTTCTTAATATAAAGAAAATCGATTTACAATCTTGTACTCGTGTAGAGTCATACCAGTACGTAGGCACCCACCTGCAGAAGGCTACAACCTTCTTTCATTTTCCAGCTTCTACTGGAAGGGGGATACAACCCCTTAGCTCTTGTACTAGCCTTTATGTTTACTAGTACGTAGGTGCTAGCCTACATAAGGCTACAACCTTCTTTCTTCCGCTAAGGGCCACGTTTCATTAATTTTCAAACTGGATGCTCCTAGTACACAACAACACAATATGAAGGCCTCGTTTCATCAAATTTTCACACTGGATCCATTGGAAACTTTAAAGCTAAAACTCTATAATAATAACTACATTAATTAACAGCCAGTCAATCTGAGCAATCGGAGCACTGTCACCAGAACACTGTGCTAAACCTAGAAACTTGCATCATCATTCAGAACTAGCTGCAACCTCAAAAAACATACATCAGAATGTATACGCTACCTTAATGAACCTAACCTATTTGTACACGCTACTTCCTGCAATAGTACCTGTGTATACATTTTAAACTACTGAATCATGCAAACTTCTGAATCAAATCTGTACCAACCAGTTATATTCTGAACATCTACTGTCAATTTATAGAGATCCAGATATTCAGTTACAAAGATAACCATTCTCACTTAATCAATCAATTAATCAGACATAAACACCTTATGCATTTCTTTAGTGTCTAAATCTACCTCAAGCTAAGAAAGGTAGGATCTAGGTTAACATCAAACCACGCTTAACCTGGTAGCTAGCCCTACCAGGTCGGGAGAGGGATCTCTCCTGATCAATCTTAGCAAGATATGATCGATGAGGGCTTGAGATGACTAATATGCTGACTAATTTTAGGCTAGGTATGTCGTAAATGAATTTGATTGAATAAAATGATGTTTTTGTTGTTTCCAATGGAAATGTAGATTTTTGGGTGCGGGTAATGAGGCTCAGTTATACAGAGATCTCAACGGGGAAAGGTAGGTAACTGATTTTGGCACTTCAAGTTGAATGAGATGGAGAGATTAGATAGGTGAGGAGTTGAAGAGGGCAATAAAATTTATGGATCCTCTTCAAACAACTAAAAACATCAAAAGCTAAAGCAAACCTTAGGTAGAGCATTGCAATTTCAATGGATTCTACCTTTTCCCTTGTTTGATTTAGTTAAGAAGAAACAAGATAGATAATGGAATACATAACACATAAGTAAATTCAAAATTACAGAATAGAGCACTATACCAAAACAAAATGCCACATGAACCCCAAAGAGTGCTACAAACTCTAGTCTCAATTCCTTAGCAAAACTGTTGATATGAGTATACAATGAAGCTCCAAGCTTTCTCAAAAGTCCAACTATGCTAATGACTGAAAAATCACAAGATATAGACAAACCATAACTCTTCCTAGCCTCTAGGGGTTGAGCTCACAAGTTTAGGAGCTTTTCCAAATAATTCTAAACTAAGAACTAGACTCAAGGACTCATTAGACAATTTGACAGCCCAGTGCAAACTGGAAAAAGCATCTTCCAGTGCCAAAGACAAAAGGATCAAATCCTTAGAAGACATGATCATTGAGTTGGGCCATGACCCAAAGGACATCAAGGCTGCTGAAAAGTTAATTAAGAATAAAAATGAAGACATTACAGCCCTTATGAAACATCTCAAACTACCTAGTCATAGCACCCTCAAACAAAAGAAGTCCTAGAAAGCAAAACAAATCATGAAGAGATGATGGATTTGGTGCAACAACTCAATGGCCAATTGAAGGAGATGGAAAAGGAACTAGAAAGCTTGATTCCACTCAAACAAGCTAGCATTGATAGTACTCCTCCAAGTGTCATTCCTACAGTGACCATAGCTATGCCTTCCACATTGGCAGCAACATTAGCTCCCATTGGTCCAATGGCCACTGCATTGCCAGTAGTAACAACAACTACATCAGCAACAACATGAACAGCAACATGTACCACAAGTGATGAAGAAAATAGGTTGGTTAAGGAAATGGAAGAAATGTCCATTTAGAACAATGAGATGGAAAAACTAAAGGAGAAAGTCACCAGCCTGGAGATAGATTACAAACTGACCCAGATTATGCATAAAGAAGAACAATAAAAGGTTGCAAGAATGAATTAAAGGATTAAAGGCCTGGAGAAAGAACTGACCTTGACTAAGCCAATAGGAAAGGCTAAAGAGAAACTGTGGGCCAATATCATTGACTCTGTCAATGATATTTGGCCATCTATCCATGTCATATTTCAGTAGATATATTTGATTAAGTAGGAAATAGAAGCTATTGAAAGGGTTAAAACAGAACTTGGAGATATGCCAAAGGAAGCAGCAAGAATCATCCACTTCCTCAACTCCAAGAATAAATATGAATTGCAAGATCTTGAAATACCTGATAGGGCAGGTACCATTTTAGAAGTCAAGAGAGTCCTCACCAAGAGGAAATGAATGTTGAATTTAGAAGATAAGTGTCAGAACATGTAGCTATTCGTTGACAGGTGCATGGCTAAATTTGAGCTGTTGAAAGAAAAGGGATTACCTAATCCCTTAGTTATAAATGATAAATTGATGACACGGGAGGACTACAACAAGAAAATCAAAGAAGTAGCCAAAGAACAGGTGATGACTGCATCTATGAAGGGCATGCAACAGGAAAAGTCTTGTACAAAACATTTGAGAACTTGTTTTACCTCTAGCATGAGATAAAACATTTGTTTATTAATAAGCCCACCTTTTCCAAATATACATAGGTAGATGAGATATATAGAAAAATGATCAATATCCAATTACCAAATGAAGAACGATGGGAAAAGTTGAATGATTTACTATAGTAAAAACACAATAAATTAGAAATGCACAATAAAAAGTAAAAGAGAATGGTAAAAGGATGAAGAGAGGTCAGAATAGTCAAAGTGTATTAGGTCAAAGAGTATCAGATGAAATTTTAAAGTAAAATTGAGCATCCAATGTGAAAGCCAAACAGTCTAGCAGCATAAAGGGCTAAAAATCAAAGTCTATAGCCAACAGAAGCAAAATAAAAGGGAAAACATGAAACAGTTCAATAGTTGTCTCTATCTTCTTGCAAGAAGATAATTCTTTTTTCCTAAATTAATTTTGAATACAATTTCAGATATTTTGTAATTCCTATTGTATAAATACTTCAAAATTAAAAATATTAGGGTGGATTATTTCACATTTGTAGAGCCATTTTGATCTTAAACATGAGTGTGAATGTAACCATTTTCAAGTCAATGGACTAGAGCAAGTAATAAAATCTTTTCGCTACAGGATTCATGAGATGAGTCATTTGCGGTGAAATAATTTCTTTGTGTGATTTTTTTATCTTACTTATGTGTTTTCATAATCTTAAACGTGTTCTAAAATCTAAATGAATTAACTGGAAATATCACTCAGAATTTGTTTAATTACACTATGTTTTGCACAGTTAGTCATTTACATGTTTTCTTCTGATACCCAAATCTGAGAACCCTCGTTTGCTCTCCCACCCCAGTTGAATTCTTTCATTCTTTACAAAGTCCGACCTAGGGAACCCTTAATTTCTCCCTGGATTTGATTTGAAGACATTCACCATTTAGCCTTTGAGATCTGCGATAACTTATCTATATTTGCCTATAGACACCGTTTTTAGAACTAAATCCAGTCTTCTTTATTAGACATCCGAATCCATAGCCCAATGGAATAAGCCAAACCTCTATCCATCTAAGTAAAGTGATCCCACCGCCAAAGTTTCAAAACAAAACCCAAGTGCAAGCAACAACTGACCTAAAATCATCTTAACTAAAACAAAGTTAAATTGTAAAGAGAGAGCCCTCTCTGAGCATCGGGAAGGCTAGGTCCTGATCTTCAAAAGTGGTTTTTGGTTATCTTTGGTTTTTCTTTCTTCTTACTTCAAAATAGTTATCAAAGTGATAACACATCCAACTGAGTGATGGTAGTGACTGGAACATGAAAATCTTGAAGGATCAATACTAGACCTAGACACACTGGCCAATGACCAGATTGTATTATGAAAACCTAATGAAATGATTAAAATTTGACTTAATACCCCTAACACAACCTTGTAAGAGCATATTTGATCACGGGTGACAGGCAGAACTAACTGACACTAACACCCCTGACCTCTTTAATAGTTGCAGTCCTAAGATTAATGCTTCATATTTAGCTATATTGTTTGTACATTGAAATTTTAGTTTGTAAGAGTGTCCTTTAGCTATCCCTGTTTGTGAGTTTAGAATCCAGACACCTACCCCTGCTCCTTCCTTGCTTACAACCCATCAATGTCCATGTTTCATAGGGCTTCACTCTCTTCCTTTAGTTTCCTAGGTTCAAATTTAATTTCCTCTGTCTTTCTTAGCTCATCTTCTAAATGTGAAACTTCCTCCTTTGCAGATTCATCATTGTATAAAATAGATTCTAAATCTAATTTCATAGAGTACAAGGGGTAATTGTTTGATTTTTCTTGGATACCAACCATGTATTTCATGAGAGTCTCCCTTTATAGTCTTCTCTGTTGATGAAAGACAAGAATGGTAGCATATGTCATATCCATTTGCAAAGTACCCTGTAACTTTGCTCCCCAATACCTTGATAGTAACATTCTATACTTGGGGGGTATGTCTGCTACTACAATATCCATGACTAGAATTTTGGCTGGGATTTGGGCTGAAATGACACACAGGTATTTGATGAGACCTAGACATCTGACCCTGCTAGAATTACAGGAATACAAATCTTTGTAAGGCCTTCTGATATCAAAATCCAGTTTTTCCATGATGGCTCTGGGCATTAGATTGTAAGAAGCACCAAAGTAAAGCATTGCATTATGCATAATCTTGTCATGAATTTTCAAACTAATGTATAAAGTAGGCAGATTTCCATTCTAATATTTTCCTTCTACTTTAGGTCCAAGTAACAACTGAGGCTAGTCATCAATCAGGTTTACTATATCTATCCCTTGCCCTATTTTCATGGCTTTCATAACTTGACACCTATATGCATTTTTATTGATTAGTTATGTTAAAGGAATTGAAATTTTAACTTTAGCTAACTTAGTCTAAATATTGAAAGAGGTTTGAGGTTCTTTTATCTCTTTTGTATTCAGATCCTATTTTTTAGGAGCCTCTTTTTGAGAGCCATCCTTTGTTTGGCTAATGGAAGGGGCATCATTCTACATTTTGCTGGGAGGATTTCCAACAGTCTTTTTTCTTCTTAGATTATATTTCTTTTGCACTTCCATTATAGCATTTTCGTATCATTGTTTATACTCATCTGAATCTAAAGGGAGGGCTTCTGGTTGTGTTAGCAATAACAGATATTGCTCTTCTTTGGTCAAGAAAATATGATCCATATTACTTTCTTCAAATAAGTTTATTTGGTTTACTTTAGGATATTCCATCAAATCAACTTCTTCATAAACATAGTTTTCTTAGAAGGGAGGCTTGCTTTTTTGTTGATCATTTGGGCCTCTTTGTTCCCTTTGTTTGATTAAGGGTGGATTCCTCCAAAGATTTTGATTTCTATTTTGAGGACCACCTTGATTATCTCTTGGAGGAGCTCTATCAATTAAAATTATTTTTTCTACCATTCTTTCCATAGACATAACTAAGTTATCCAACTTAGCATTAGATCAGGAAGAAGTAGGTTCCTCTTTAATAGATACCCTTCTTTTAGCTTTTAGCCTAGCTCTTTTGGCTAACACATTGGCTTCTACTCTAACTGCATTTCTCTGCATCGCCTCAAGGGTAGAAGGATTTATTTATTTGAGTTGGTAAGACATGTTTGGATCAAATCCATCTGGGAATTTTATCAGAGCTAGACCTAGTGGGGGTTGAATGGCAGTGGGGATATAGTTATAAATGTTGTTGAATATAGTGCAATAGTCTTGGGCCATTTCACCAAGGGCTCTTTTAATACTCTCATACTCAGCTAAGATTTGTAGAGGATTATTTTTCACTTCCTATATTCTAAGGAATGTTTCATGAAATTAGGTGAGATGTGGGATAGAACAAGATGGAAATACTTTAAACCATTTTCTAACATCACCGGTGAGACTTTGAGAAAACAATCACATTTTAACATCATTAGCATCAATCTCTTGGAGGTCTATGTAATCATTCATTTTATCAATATGTTGTTGAGCAGTAATTGGCACTGTGCCACCATATTGGGGTATCCTACTCTGATAATCTTGAGGCATTGCATTGAGTTGTCTAGGTAGGACCAAGGGAGCATAATGAGTTGCCATGATTAATAAATGAGAATGGGAAGATGATGAAACTGTAACATGTGTGAATGTGGGAGGGATTAAAGGAGGTGGAGTAGAACTTTGTTGGGTTGATGTAGTGGTGGTAGGGATAGTAGATGAAATGGGTATACTGGTAATAGGGGGAATAAATGGAGGTGTAGTAGAAATAAGAGGAATTTCTAGAGGAGAAATGGAAATAGGAGGAATTTCTAGAGGAACAATGGAAATAGGAGGAATTTTTGGAGGAATAGTGGAAATAGGAGGAATTTCTGGAGGAATTGTGGAAATAGGAGGAACCTCTGGAAGGGTAGTATAAATAGGAGGAATTTCAAGTGAGATAGAAATACTAAGTGGAATCAATGGTGGGGTTGGGGATGAAGTGGTAGAAGAAGAATGTGAGGATTTAGGTGATTCAAGAGATTTATGTACAACTTGATCTCTTTTAGATACCAACACTTCAAGTTTGTTAAATTGTTTGATGACATTATAATCAAAATCTGATTTCACGGGTTTATGATTTGAAATGTAGGGTTTAAGATGTTTTCATAAAAATTAGTTTCAGCTACAAAACTATCAGATTTAGTTCAGGAGAGTCTATGTTAAAATGGTAACTCAAATTCTATGTCTTGTACTATTTCAAAGTTTTCAAGAAGATAATTAACCCTAGGAAGAGGATTATTACTTGCTTGACTCTCGGATAAACCTTTCTTTCTAAGAAATTTTTCGGGGTTATCTACAATTTTTGGTGGATTTAGAATTATCTCTAGTATATATCTTATTAGGATCCAAATCTACTATTGTATATTTACATATATAAAATATGTACAACTTATAAGTGGAAAACAACCTTAAATCAGATCTATTTCTCAGCCACAAACCTAGAAACAACTTTAAGCAGTGAAATAAAAATTTGACTAGGGAAAGTTGAATACAAATCAGATTTGTTCGAAGTCCCCAGTATGGTTGCCAAGATGTTATTACTCCATAATTTCCTAAGGCTATGAAAGGAACCCAAAGGTAACCACAAAACCACTTTCAAGCTTAGAAGATGTTAGGCTAGTTATTAGGATCAAAGTTTGGTTTTTGAAATGTTTGGTTAAAACTGAGAGGAAAGGCCATTGGGAAATGGATTCAAAGGCCTTAGGGTGATTAGATACAAAAAAGTTAGACATATGTAATAGGGCAAGGTAGGCATGTTGTTATATTTTGGAGCTTTGGTGGAGTGAGAGGGAGGAATAGATTCAAATTCAATTAAACATAGAACACTATAACATGAATTATATATTTAACTTCAGTTTGAAAACATATAAATTTCTCATAAGCCAGGACAGAGTGTGATTAAAAAATCTAATCCCTTCATCTTCCTTTAAACAATTCTAATAAGAAAACATATGAAACAAAGATATCACAAGTTTAAAGAAGGAAAGAAATCACCAATTATCCTGACACATGAATCTTGGAACAATCTTCTATATTAATGAAATGATCACTTTCAGCTTAGTGAACAACTTTACATCAAAATGTGCTTTCATGATACAAGTCCAAACATTTGTACTTCGGCTTGGGAAGTACTTATACAAAAATTATCAAAAATATATTGAATAAAAATCTCAATGTTTATTACATAATATCCTAAACTCATTACAAACATAGTACAGAAAAATAAGTAGTTGAAACTGTTGTAGTGCTCTAGCACTATTTTCAAGGATGTAGTTGGTGACTTAGCCTGAAGAAGTGTTGCCTTGTTGTTTTAAAGTAAAAAAAAAAAATATCCAAGTAACTCATGCAATTTTTCACATCTATCTTCACTTGGAGTGGGGAATATGACAAGTTTCCTATAGGTTTCATCCACCTCGATGTACTTTTGAAAATGGGCTTAACAAAGAACAAGTGTTTTATTTCATGTCTCATAGTCCTTTCTGTAATTTCAAATTCTTCTAATTCTTCCTTAGTCTTCGAATTTAAAATTCTGATCAGAGTAGTGCACTCACTTGGCTTCTGCTATAAATATACTTTCACTTCTTCAATTACCTCTTTGGACCTCTGTATTAATTCCTCTTTCTAAAAAATAATCTGAATTGAGGGCCATATTTCAGTCATGGCCTCATTTATTTCTATTCGTATACTCTCTTTTTCCTACACCAGTGTTTGTGCCATTGCAGACCCACTTTGCATATGTTCATTCTTCTATGTTAATTTATGAGTTTTTTGTAGTTCAACTAAGTATACATTGTCAACCTATAGCTTTTTCTCCTAAAGGTTCTTCAACTAAGTTTTCAGCTTCTCAATTTCCTATTCTTTGATTGACAAGTCATCCATTACCTTCATAAGTCCCTTTTAATAATCTATAGATTTCCCCTTAATGGTATTTGTTGAATTGGATGCCCATATTGATGATGTAGATGCAATAGGAAATGTTGTTAGTGGAATGGCTACCAACTATGTGGAGTGTTCCCTTTCTTTTAACAATTTCTCCATTTAAACCTCCAATGCTTTGTTCTGTCCACTCTGTTCAATAAGGATCCTAAACATGTCTTCTTTTTCCTTCTCAAGTTGTCCAACTTCCTTAGTCTATGGGTCTTCTATGGATGGAAGCTTGAGCTGCTTCTTGAGTGCTACAATATCAAGATTATTCCTTTTGAAAATCTCTTATGTTTCTTTCACATTGTAGGGATCATATCCCAGTTTGATTACAAGGTCTTCAAATGATTTGATATTTGTATCTTTGTCTAAAGAGGAGATTTTCTCTAGCTTGGGCTGAGACTGAATGTTATTTATAGAGGCTTGCAGCTTTGAAGCTTCCATGTCTGAAGTTGTCAATGTAGAGTAAAACATCTCTCATGTTTGCTTGGTGCAGGTTCATTTGATCAATTTGATGAATTTGATCAGTACTAAATGATAAAATAGATTTCTTATAATGTTCAGGGATCTTTGGGAAAGGAATTTGAGCCTACAAAAAGGCTATATGTATTTTCCCTTTTTCTATGTCAAAGGCAGAGAGCAACCTATGTTGTGAAGAGGTTGCTTGCTTCCAAAAATGTGTATATGTTGTATCTTTTAGTTGTTTATTTTTCTTCTTGATTTCTTTGTACTTAGCATATGTTTGGTTTAGCTTGGTCATTAACCAATTCTCCTATATAAGAAGTGTCCACTAGATCTTTGGAGGCTGAAGAGGATGGATATCCCACAAAAATATCCTCAGTCCTCCTTGAAGAATGAGGGCCCGTAAAAAATATTGTTTGTACATTTTCCTCTTCAAAATCATTTTGTTGCTGGAGTAGTCTTTAGCCTTTTCTTGTAGATTTGAAACTACTTTTTCAGGAATTTCCGTGACTATGGGGGAAAACTCTTCCCTTGGCCTATTGTCTTACTTCTCTTGTGGTGTAGGAGTCTATGTTGTAGTAGTCGAAATTATCTGTTCTTCTACCTCTTGTCGGGTGTTTTCCTGCTACTAATCCTGGTTCATGTACTTCTCAATCTCTGTCTTGGGAGTGTGTGAGTAAGGAGTAGTCTTCTGTTCTACTCATAATTTTGAAATAATCCCTAGGGGGTCATGGCACTAGGTGAAACTAAGTGTTAAATTCATTTGCATTAGAAGGAGATCTTCTTATTTGGTTGTTGCTCTACTATTGCAAATGAATGGGCTCACTTGTGTTTTTATCTTAAAGTGTGATTTATTAATTGCTACCACAAAATGCAACTCATCTATATTGATCGTCTATTTTATGTACTCCAATGAGAAAATTATCATTGGGACAAACTTTGGTAACTTGTAAGGTGGAAACTTACAGCCATAGACCCTAATCTCTGTGTAGTTCTAGTACAAGTAACAGTCCCTTGTTTTGGTTTGCTCACTCAAATGAAGGAATCTCTAAATTTATTGTCCTATTCTTGGCTCCACATTGTTGTTTAATAAGAAGGATATTGTGTACCAAAAATGATCAAAAAATTCACTGAAGGTGAATTCATTGAACTTTTCCTTACCAAGGAATTCTAATGAATCACCGAATGAGCATTGCCCTGCTCATCCAATTTTTGCAAGGGAAACTAAAACCTATTTGCCTGATGGTAAAGAAACAAATAAATAAGTACTGAAGCATATTTGAAAGTTCTCTCAGTAGACAATTTGAGGAATTGCTCATGGATTGCATATACTAAAAATTGACTGTAGTTGAAAGTGGAAGGCTTTTCACCTCTGGTAAAGACTGATAGGAAACCAATGATGGCCTCATCAACCCACTGATTGGATTGGTAGACAAGTAGACATGAAGCAATAAATAATCTTCTTAATCATCTCAAGGAACATAGAGGATGAATGTGGGGGGTTTTTCTTGGGTAATTGGGCATCCTCAGGGAGAAAAGTCTCAAAAATATTATCTTTGTCTGGAAAGGTGAGGTTTTTGTAGAATTCCATGAGGGAATCTACGGTAAATGGTTTCATAGAGGCATAGATTTTCTATTGGAGCATTTGGAAGATAGATTCAGTTGTAATGGTAAGGAGGATTTCATTATTATGGACCATAATTGCCATATGACTAAGAATATAACGAAATTGGCACCATGAAATGAACTCAGGGAAGTCATAGGTCTGAGGGAAAATGAATTGGGCTAGGGAGGATTCTAACAGACCTAATTTATCATTGAGGTCAATAATTTTCTGCTTTAACCAATTGTGGACATCATAAAGGTTGAACTCACAACTGGTTTATGAGATTTTATATTCCTAGTCTACCAAGGGTTGATGATCTAAATCTGTGCCTGGTGGTAGAAGGGGGTTATCATCTAAGGCCTTATATTCTCCTTTAGGAGCCATGATGAAAGAGGAAAGAATAGGAGATTTGAATTACCTGGGGAAAATTAGATGAGGACTGGTGGCCAGATGCAGATTGGTGGTGAGATGCATGGTTGCAATGACAGGTTCTACTAACTAGGCAATGAGATAGGATCTGTCTGGCTGAATGTGCACTAGAACAACTCTAATCACTTGTTACCTTGAAACAATGAAAGGAGGGTGAAAAAACGAGTTTTAATTGATATTATAGGAAAATATGGATTTACCATTGTAATTACCCGTTTAACAGAGTGAGTATGTTATGTTAAGAATGGGTGGTTATTAAATTCTTTAACGATTTGATGATGAGGTGATGGAGGTACTAGGTGGCAACAACGCATTCAGGTGAAGTGGGAACGGGAAGTGATCGTGATGAAAGATGAGCGAATAGAGGAATGCCATGTGGCAATGTTGTATAGGATTGAGGTAGGGATGAGAGGTGATGGTGATTTGGTGGAATGGAAATGGGGTCCGGTGATGTGAGGTGGTGAAAGGAGAGAGATGCAGGAGAGAGGGGGTTAATGGTCATAATAGTTGGGAGTGGTAGCGGAGTGGAATAGTGGTTTTTGGAGGGGAGATGCCATATGGTATTAGGCTGGGGGGGTCTAAAAATCACTAGGGGAGGACACATCACAAGAATGGTGAGCGGGGAAACTGCTTTTCAGAGCCCCCCATCGGTTAACTGTTGGAAGGACCGAGGGGGTCCAAAACTCCTCACCCGTCGTTGATCCAAGCGGGTGAGATCTCAACCATTGAAATGCAAGTTCCTTTTATTACATAGAGACAAGAGTCGTTGCATCAACCAAAACTTTATTTAAACTATCTAATCGTAATTTAAACTATGATTAACACTAATTGATCTAATTTTAATTCAAATCTAATTTAGATCGCGATTACATTGTTCGGTAAAAATTATTTATTCTAAACAACTTTATTTTGACTAATTTAACCATGATTAAATACTTCTAATCAAATGCTTAATTCATTTTTTGACCAAACTAACTTTATTCACCCCTAATTTAACCACGATTAAACTTTGTGGTTAAACCATTAACTTATCTAAACTTATTCTATTAACCAAGTCTAATAACGCTTAAATGGTGTGATTAAACCTATAAATTCTATTTATTTTTTCGACTCTAATTTGGCATTTTAAACAAGGTACACACTTTGAACTTTCTAAAGAATTTCTTATGCATGTTTTTATTTGAAATGCAATGGCAATTAAATTTATATACTTATTGGGGTTTTTTTTCATTTTTTCATATTTTTCCTTTTTTTCATTTTTTCATCTATATTTTTTTTTGTATCCCCTTTGTTTTTATTTTGTTTTCTTTTCGTTTTCTACTTTGTTGGAAATAACTTGCAGAATGAAAGATTATTTACATCATCACATGTACAAAAAATCAACAGCTAATAGTCAGTTCATCCTATAAAATATAGGACCCTAATAGTGACCATATGATTGACAACGATAGCATTGAACATTTGTCACATCTCTTCTATTTTGAGAGGGAGGAGGAGGTCTTATTTGTGGAGCAGGTTCCCTTCTTGGAGCGGGTATTGAATGAGGCATTCTACCCAAACTTCATTGAAATATTCCTAAGTTTCTTCCTCCCTTTCTATTCAATCAGTGGGATACAAAATCTTGAGTCTTCACCTCGATTTACAATCTTACCTCTAGAAAGGAGCCTTGTTTCTTCTTGTGTGTAGGAAACACACAACTTATCAAAGGAGGGAAAAGTTTCTCTTCCACTATTGCTTGCTACAAAAGGATCCAAATATTTAGGTAGACCACCCATTACCACAACTACCAATTCTTTTTCAGATAATTCTCCTTCAATAGCTTTGAGTTGATATCTTATTTGAGATATCCCCACGAATTATGATGCCAGAGTATCATTATTTGTCATCCTGACATCACAAATTTCATACCTTAAACTTATAGATTGATTGATGTTGTTGACTGTATACAATCCCATAAGGGCTTCCTATATCTCCTTGGAATTTTTGTGATCAACAATATAGGGATTTGGATGGTCCCTAATAGATTCCAAATTGATGCTCCTAGCCAAGATGTCATCTTCCTAAAGCTTGTCTTTTCCTACTTGATCCACTAGTTTAGTAAATTTTCCCAATACAATACCCAAGACCTTGGGCCTTGCAAGCACTAGGCGAATCCTAGCCTTCCATTCCCTATAATTTATAGTTCCTTCAAGCTTGTTCTAGTCTTCATGATGAATATTTTGAATCAAAAACGAAAGTAGAATCCCAAAACTCTTCAAAGTGGTTCTTAACACTCTTCAAGGTGCTCTTCAAGGTGATATCAATTCTCTTTTCCTTCACCAAAGTTCTGATATCATGTTGATTTTCTAGTGCAACCAAGTCTAGTCCAAAGTTCAAAATTGATAACTACTTCTAATGATACAATTAGTCTTCTTACATCATTCCAATCATTAAGCAGTTATACATGGGAAATTTCAACCATTTAATTTCTTCAATAGAGCAATAGAGATCACAATAAACAATGAGAAAAGACAAGAGACACTAGAAATTAGGCTAGCAGCCAAGAAAAAACCAACAAGGGGAAAGCAAACTATCATTCCTTATGAGGGGAATTCAATTCATCAAAAATACATTATAATATTCCAAAGAAGATTCCAAATTCTAACCTAAATATTTTGAAGTCAAATCAGTTAAAGGAGAGAGAAAATAGTCAACATTGTTGTCCAATTCTGCAATAGAGGGAACAGATATAAGCTTGAGGTAGTTGAATATAAGGTTTTAAATTTGGTCAAATATCATTCAAATGAACCATTGTAATTTTGGTCAAAGGTCCAAGTTTGACCTATGTTCAATGACCCAAAAATAAAACAAAACTTTGGTCAAACATGAGTGATGAGGCTCATCATTGGGTAAAATATATGGACCTTAATACACCTCAAAGCTTACTAAAATAAACTCATCTCATAATTCCTTACATGTTTTAATTATATTTTTCTTAATGAGATTACTAAAAGTAAGATGTTATGTCAAGTGGTCTAATGTGCATTGATTGCAGGTTTTTGGGAGCAAATTATGGAAAGCTATGGCTAATTAAGGTGCAAGAACTCAAATGAGATAATGAGAGATTATAGGAGATGGATCTTCCTCACTAAATCCTCACTCATTCGAAAATCCCTCAATCAAATCACACCAGCTCGAAGTTGCAGCGAGCTTAGTCATGAGGATCATTAGCAGCCGAGCCAGTGATAGTTAAGAATCCTTTTATCTTGAGATTGGGAGCCAAGCCTCCCTATATTTAAGGAAGTTGTTGCCAACTTCAGTTGTATAAATAAAGATGTTATAGCTCTGATACCACTTGTCATATATCTGATCTGAAAATATAATATAATAGAAACAAACCCATAAATAATATGAAATGCTTCTTTATTAATCAAACCCTTAAGGTAGGGAAACACCATACATTCACTCCTTAAGGAAGGAGAACACTCCACAAGCCATATGCCTGTTCATACAATAATCTTGACATCTCTCAATGGGGAGTCTCTAGCCTTTATATAGGCCATTTTTTTTTTTAAATTGGGTTTTTTTTCACAAAGAACTCAGATCTATAGTTATATTCTGCAAATATTTCCCTAGAACATACAAATCTGATCTTCAAACTCACCGCCTTGAAAAATTTCTACAACACAACTCATTTTTAAATCAGTGATATCTCCCTCATCCGGATTTTGATTCGACTGATTTGTTTTTCAAATTGGGTATTTTTTCACAAGAAACCCAGATCTACAATTAGATTCTATAGATTTTGCAGTAGAATATACAGATCTGATCTGCAAACTCACCACCTCGAAAAATGTCTGCAACATAGTTGATTTTTAAATCAACGATATCTCCCTTATCCAGACTCCGATTCGGCTGATTTTTTTTCAAATTGGATATTTTTTCGCCAAAAACTTAGATCTTCAATTAGATTCTATAGATTTTGCACCAGAACATACAGATATGATTTGCAAACTCGCCACCCCAAAAAGTTCCTGCAAAAATAAAAATAAAAATTCTCTACTTTGCCTAAGAAATTGCTCCAGTACCACTTTTTATAAATTTGACCTACAAATATATCAGAATACAAATATAGCTAGAAATATTAAGATAGAAATAGATAGAAATGTTTCTTTATCGATCAAACCCTTAAGGTATGGAAACACCATACATTCACTCCTGAAAGAAGGAGAACACTCCACAAGCCTATTCATACAATAATCCTTGACATCTCTTAATGGGGAGTCTCTAGCCTCTATATAGGCCTCATACATACAATACCATGGCTCATTACCCTGGTTCCCTCAATGCCATGGGTTATTTCCTTGGTTCCCTCAATACCATGGGCCATTACCATGGTTCCCTCAATACCATCTATCTAATACAATGGGCTTATTACATTATTGCTAACTACTTGTGGTCACTTACATGATATGGGTTAACCACTATATTTATTACTATGGCCCATCCCATTATTACATTATTCCCTTGGGTACCTCCCTCTGTACCCCATACTATCCCCCCTAGGTATCTGGCCTAGATCCTCATTAGGATTCGAATTTTTAATGGAAGATAACTAAGCACTTTCGAGTTGAAGGATTGTGACAAAAATTTTTTATGTATTTTTTTGATACATTAATGAAAATGAGCATTCCCTTGATCCAACACTAAGTTGACTCAGAGGGTTGAAGCTGTTGGGTTAGCACCCAACCTTACCAGTAGAGGTTCCTCTTATTGTAATTTTATGCTTAGGTTATTTCATAGATTACTTGTTGAATTGATTTTTGCATTATTACATTGCAAGTATTAGTGAATTTGATTAGTTTGCTTCCATTTGTGAATAGCTTTAACAATACCTTTATAGAGAGAAGGAAATATCAAAAAGGTTGATAACAGGTAGATCTTGCCTCATTCCTCCCTTCAGGGACCATGGTTTGGGGAAAAACTCTCATTCAACCCAAAAAGGCAGAATTTTGGTTTCTTATGAAATTTAGGGTTTTTCTGCTAATTAGGTCAACATCTTTCAATTTTAAGAGATAGGTTACAGTTTTCATTTTTGATACCTTAAGCTTTGGATTAGATTTCATGGTGCTTTCATAATAGGCTTCAAGCGTTTACATGCATGAACTAGGCAAATAAATGATGAAATTCTGTTTTACTATCTTGATGTAAACCTTTCTTGTTTTGACATGAATTATGGAGAAATGCCAACAATAATGTATATGTAGCATGACTTTCAATATTGCAAGAAGACATCTTATTAGCAGTCTCATCCAAACCATACCCACCCATGATCATCAGAGGCCACTAAGTTCACAATCCGAGTTATCATTTCACAAGGACAACTTGCCATGCTTGTTGAGAAAATCCAACCATCATACAACTTTGGTTTGAGTTATGAGTGAGTCCTAACCACTTCCTTTCCTTATTCCTACCATCACTAACCTTCCCTCAACTCCATACCACTATCAGAATCACTCCTTATGCTTTCAACCTATTCCCGTAGGAAAACAAGGGATCCTGTAGGTGAATTAGGACATCTTGTAGGACGACCTGTAGTGGCCTGTTTTGAGCCTCATTTGTGAGAAATGCATCATGAAAGCTAGGAGAAGACCTTTTCTTTCCTCCCAAGCCATCTAACCCATCATAACCATCTCTCTCCATACCTAGCCCACCTACCATATAGTCAAGAAAGATTAGCACTCATGTTTTCACAAAAAAAAGAAAAGGTTTTTATGCTTATTCATGTGCATAGAAGTTAAGTTTTTGATTAGATCAAATTGCATGCTTAGGTTAGTTAGGATTTCACATGTGTTAGATTAGAATTCTTCTAAAGCAAGGAAGCTTAACAAATAGCTAGATGAGTTGTGTGTTTTAGGCATCTATTTCAGTCTTTCTTTATTGCAATAGGTAGCATTTCATTCCTCTCAATTAGGCTAAAATTCTCCTTTCTCAGATGGTAATCAAACTTATTCTAAATCAATAGAAGTTTGTTTTGAGAAACCCTAGTGGTCTATCGCCTAGCGCATCGGTGATAAAGAGTAGAATCATTGCATCTATTTGTGTGTACAACACTCTCACCTCCAAGTTTGTATGAACCCCAGGTTGATGAAGTAAAGTTGGTAGCCCCAGGACTTGCATCATTCTTGCTGCAATACTAGTGCTCATCACTTTTTGGTGCCATTGTCAGGGAGGTGTCTAAGTAGATGTGATTTCTTCTTTCTTTCTTCCATTTCTTATCTCTTTCCTTTTGCTATTATTTTCATTTTTACAAGATAGTTGTAAGTTGGTTTGCTTTCCTTTCCATTCTGCAAGTGATTTCATTCAATAGTTAGTTTCAATTCAATTTGTCTTTTCTATTATTTAATTAGTCTTAAATCTTGAAAAAAATAAAATAAACACACTTCTTTCATGCCTTGTAGGAATAGGGATAACTTAGGAAAATTTCCACCAAACACCCCCACCACTTAAAATAGTCAACCTTCTCTCTTCTTCAGTGGCTATGAATTATAGGACCCCTTATGTGAACACCTTGAGATTTTTGAAGAGCCTATAGGGGAAGAATAAGAACCCATTCCGACTGACATAATGGCTGAAAATAGAAATGAAAGGGGAGATATATAAAGAATTGAGGATGCTTTTCCCATTAGAAAAACCAATGGGGATGCCAAGATGAAAAACATGAGCCCCTTTGTTCTTCCTCACTTCCATGCCCTAACCTTAGAAGATCCAAATAATTTCTTGTTTGAATTTGTTGTCATATGCAAAACTTATGATTACAACATTGATGATTAGAAGTTGAAATTATTCCCATCCACTCTCTAGGATGCAACTCTGTGCTGGTTCACGGGTTTACGTAGGGATAGTATCACCACCTGGGCTCAAATGTAGCAAGCTTTCAACAACAAGTATAGGGACTACTGTAGGTCCAAAGACACCAAAGAGGAAATTTTTAGAATGACCTTATGAAATCATGAGTCCTTAGAGGATTATGAGGAAACATCAAGTCTACTTTCCTCATTGGACAGTTGTTTGTCTTAATGTTGGGGCATGTAATTTACCTAAAGTATTTAGACCCTGGAAGCCTTGTAGTAGATGTACACATCAATGAAACATTGATCTTGGGGTTGCCATTAATGTAATTATTAAGGACACCATGCTCAAGTTAAATCTCCAGGGCTCATTACGAAAGACCATGACAGTCTTGCAGCTTGTAGACCAATCCACAGTAGCCCCTAAGGGGATGGTTGAGGATGTGATGGTCTCCATTGACTCCTAGTAGTACCCTACATACTTCTTAGCTCTCCAAACGAAAACCAAATTTAATGGTTATGCTCTCATACTCGGGAGGCCTTGGTTAGCCACTACCGATGCTTACATTAGCTGCAGGAATGGAAACATGACTATAAAAAATGGGCATCTATCCAAGCAGTTGGTCATGTACCCTCTTGCTCAGCCATCTCTAGAACACAACTTACTTTTATGGATATAAGAGGAGGAACAAGATGAAGTCTACTCCACCCAACTATGTACCCTAGAAACTTCCATGGGAGGAGGATAGCTTGATGAAGATGATTTGATTGAACACATCCCCCAAAATCCAACTCCAAGCTCCTTGTCTCTAGAGGAAGTAGTGAAGTAAACCAAGAACAACCATCAGATTGATCTATGCTTAGCCGATTCAAACCCTACTTGTGTCAAGACAATATAATTTGGCCATGAAAGAACTCTGGAAATCAACTCCTCTCTTTCTGTACACCAAGAAGAATAGCTATGTAGTATGCTAAGAGAGCATTTGGATGCCTTTGCTTGGAATTATAAAGAGATGAAGGGAGTGCACGCCTCGGTGTATACTCACCACATTTATATCAAAGAAGGCTGCAAACCAGTCTAAAAACCCCAAAGGAGAATGGATCTAGCTCTCAAGGATATAGTCAAAGAAGAGTTGTAAAAGTTGTTGGATGCAGGATTCATCTACCCTATCTTAGATAGTGAGTGGGTGTCTCTTTTGGTGTTGGTTCCAAGGAAAAATGGAAAGTGGAGGATTTGTGTTCATCACAAAGAGTTAAACAAAGCAACAAAGAAGGATCATTTCCCTCCACCTTTCATTCACAAAGTGTTAGTTGGCCTGGCAGGGAAAAAGGTTTTCTCTTTGTTAGATGGGTGCAGCAGGTACAATCAAATCCAGATTAGCCCATAGGACTAGGATAAAACCACCTTCACCTTTCGTTGGGGTACATTCACTTATAGGGTCCTTCCTTTTGGTCTATGCAATGCCCCTGCAACTTTCGAGAGGGCAATCCTGAGTATCTTTGCAAATGTAGTGCATGATGTAGTAGAAATTTATATGGATGACTTTACACCCTATGGGTGTGATTTCTAGGAGGCTCTCTCTAACCTAGCTAAGGTGTTGGAAAAATTCATTGAAATGAACTTATCCCATAGTCCTAAATAATGTGAGTTCTTGATGACTACAGGGACTATTCTAGGTCACTCAATATCCCAGGAAGGACTGCAATTAGACCCAAATAAGATAGCCACCATCAAAAGGGTCCCGACTCCACAAAAATAGAGGGATGTCAAAAGTTTTTTAGGTATAGCCGCATACTATAGGATATTTATAAAATATTTCAGCAAGTTATCTTCTCCTTTATTTGGTTTATTGGCCAAAGACTCTGAATTTTTATGGTCAGAAAGTTGTCAAGAAGCCTTGGACACCCTAAAGGACAAGTTGACTACTGCACCTATTCTTTGAGACCAAAATTGGGCTCTTCCTTTTCATATACATGATGATGCCTTTGAAAAATCCATAGGAGAAACTCTAGGCCAAATAGATGACAAGCTACCTTATGCCATTTACTTCATCAATAAGAATCTATCGAAAGTCGAGTTGAACTACACAGTGACTGAAAAAGAGCTCCTAGCTATTGTGCATTCATTGAATAAATTTAGGCATTACACTACTAGTTACCAAACATTTGTACATACTGACAATGCTGCAATTAAATACTTAATGAATAAACCTGATGTAAATGCCTAGATTGTTGGATGGTTACTTTTATTGCAACAATTTGATTTAACTATTGTTGATAAGCCTAGCAAGGAGAATGTTGTTGCAGATTTTTTATCCAGGTTGACTTTGCCTGCAAGGGAGGAAGGAATGGTTGATGATCAGTTGCTAGATGAACATTTATTTTCCATTTCAGTTCTGTCTCCATGGTTTGCTGACATAGAAAACTACTTGGTATCTTCATTGTTTCCACCAAACTTGTCCTCCAAAGAGCAGGAGCATAAGGAAGAGCACCCCATTCACTTGGATTGGGGGCAATCTCTTCAAGCTAGATCTAGATCAAATTCTAAGAAGATGTGACAAGGAGGAGAAAGTATTCGATATCCTTCTGGCCTATCATGATGGGCCTTGTTGAGGTCACTTTTTAGCCCAAAGAACAACATTTAAGGTATTACAAGCTAGTTATTATTGGGCCACTCTTCACCAAGATGTGAGAAGGTATACCAATCAGTGTGATCGATGCCAAATAATGGGAAAACCTACCCCAAGGGATGAGATGCCTCTATAACCTCAAGTGAATTTCGAGCCATTTGATAAGTGGAGCATGGATTTCATCAAGCCCTTGACCCTTCATCCAAACATAAGTAGTACGTCATTATGTGCACTTACTTCTTAACCAAATGGGCTAAATCCAAAGCCATCAAAGAAACAACAGAAGAAAAAGTGGTTGAATTCTTAAGGGAAAATGTGTTTTATAAGTTTGGGTACCCTATATAATTGGTCATTGATCAAGGCAGTCAATTTACATCTCACAAGATTGAAAATTTGTTAATCTAGCACAAGATCAAGCATAGAACATCCACTCCTTACCACCCATAGGCTATTGGGAAAGTGGAGGTAACCAACAGAGCATTGTAAGGCATTCTGACCAAGGTAATTAGCAACAATAGAAAGGATTGGGTAGATAGATTAGTTGAGGCCACTTGGGCCTACAATACCACCTGGAAGACCATCACTAGATTCACTCCTTATGCACTGGTCTATGGGAAGAAAACCTTGTTGTCCATTGAATTTGAATACAACACCTTAAGGATCGCAGCACAACTGGATCTAGATATCACTAGGGCACAACAAGAGAGATTTTTCCAGCTAAATGGGTTAGATGAATTTAGGATGTAGGCCCTCCTGCATACAGATGTGACTCAAGTTCAAAGGAAAATTGGGCATGACAAGAATATAAAAGACAAACAGTTTCAAGAAGGTGATTGGGCTTTGTTGTATGATTCTGGGTACAAGGATTTTAAAGGCAAGTTAAGGACTAGATGGTTAGGGCCTTATGTAATAGAAAAGTGTCATGATAATGATGTTGTGCAGATAAGAACTATTGATGCAAAGGATATCCCTTTTCTTGTCAATGGGTATAGATTAAAGATCTACAAGAATCCCTTGTCAAAGCAAGAATTCATCAATAGCATCAGCAAGACAGTGATGGTGGTAGAGAAAGTCTCATCTTCCACCCCACCAAGTCCTTGAAGAATAAAAATGGAAGAAGTAAAAGAAAAAAAATAAAGAGACTCAAGTGAAAACCTCCATGAGACACTAGAGCCCCACTGTTGGGTTGAAAACCTCTTGAGGTGGCCCAAGGGAATTTTAAAAAATATATATCTTTGGGTTAAAACCTCTTTTGAGGCACCCGAGGGGTGGAAACCAGGATGAAAACCTCCTTGGAGGTAGACTAGTTGTTTTACAAAAAAAAAAAGAAAAAAAAAGAAGAGAAAAGATACAAAAAGATAGAAATTATGTTTTGTAGGTCAGCAAGAGGAGGATAAGCACAACATGAGAAAGATAGAAGGACCTACAAGAGCCATGTTTTAATATACCCATCTCATATCTTCCACTATTCACATAGTCTTCCATTTATAAACCCCTCCATCTAATCTCACACAAACACTGTGTTTTATACAGGATTCCCTATAATCCTACATGATAGTGACCTTGAATGATAGTTTCATGTAGGAATGATAGTGACCTTGAAAACCACAAGAAGGGCATTGCGAGAGCAAGATGATGACAAGCCTGTGTCTGGATGAAAAACGTTTAATTTGCCACACCATATCATTCCTTTCATCACCATGTCACCCCTGCATCCATCAAAGAAATAAATTCAAAAAAAATATAGATTACAAAAAGAAAAAAAGGAAGAAAAAAATAGAAGAGATATTAAAGAGAGAAAAAGGAACCATACCTAAGGGAAACATCCCTCACCTACCATTCCCTACCACCCTTCTCCACTCATTTCAACATCCCTTATGCTTCAGAGTTGAGGAAAAATATGAAAGTTTAAGGGAGAAGCAACTACAACACATCTTATAGGCATCCTATAGGAAATCCTGTAGCAGCCTATCGCATAAAGGAAACCACAGATATTTGCAGCCATCTTTAAACTGGCACTACAAGGATGAAGAAGCTCCTCCAAAGCTCAGCAACAACAGGATGATCACCAGCAACAAGGGCGAACACCTGCACATCAAAAGGAACAAGCATTAAAAGAGGAAAATACAAAGTGAAAATATTCATATTGAAAAGGACAACAAAGGGGCACCACTCTCTAGCATGCATCATCAATGAAGCACCTTACCCATAGGTATGTCATATTACTCATGCTCTCTCGTTAGTACGATATAATCAAAACAGTGGGATTATGCGAGAGTTGATTTTATAAGTAAAGGTGGCTAGTTAACTTGGCTACCTTTGGCCAGTCAATGAGAAGAAAAGAGTTAGACCACTCCACACGTTGCGAAAGCCAAATAAAAAGGAAAGGGAATAAACCCAAAAATGGTTAAGTTACGAAGGATAGGAGTGGGAGATAATTACGATGTAAAGTGAAATGATGGACTAATAGTGGGATCAACGGTCCAAAAGGAAGTGCTCATACTTAGCCAGCGAGCACACCACCCGACACAATCATCCATATATGGAAATACAACATTGATTCCCATATGAAGAAAGCAAAAGAAACATTGAGGATTCATCAAACGAAGAGGTTTCTCTTGGCCTTCCTGAAATAGCACCTACAGGATATAGTGAGCATCTACAACGCAACAAACCTACAGGAAGCCCACAAGATACAGAGGAATCAGCCTACAGAGCTATCAATGGGCACTAAGGGAGGTCAAATAAAGGGTTATCCTCACTAGAACGTAGTAAACTAAGGTAGGAGCCATACCCTCCATATTTTCCATATGAAAAGAAAAAGAAAATCCTCAATTTGGTTAGGAATTTGCAGTGCATCTCAGAATAGAAGGATTGTATTACATGTCACTAAAAGTTAAAATTCAAAACTTCCTCACCTACCAAAATTCTTGAACTATATCCACACAAACCTCTTTAATTACCAAGGAAAGACGATAGGATGTTTCCATAAGAGAGAACCCACAAACATAGTAAGGATCCACCAACATCCTCCTTTGGTGGAAATTTTCACAAGGAATCAATGGATGGGGTTCTTTGACAGGATGAGAGGATACGATGATGATGTGGCCAGAGAATGTTCCCTCTCACTCATACCCCTTATTAGTGTTAGTCTTGTTTGCCTGTCACCAGGATCTAATGTGATTTTACTAGGCTCATCAGGACTCTTAAAATCAAAGTTTTTCATGTCACTAGGTTTACACAATAAAATTTGGTCACTGTTTGGTCAATCTAGGAATGAGTTCTATCTTTTGGAAAATTCACTTATACTGATCACCTATCTCATTTCTATGAAGGTGTCATAATAAAAGAAATTCAGTCAGTCATCATCATTCCATTCAGTTTTAGGTCTTCCATTAGGTCATTAGGGTTTCCAAGGTCCACCATTACCATGTATAGATCATCAGTGAATAGAGCATGACAAGCAACTCTTTGACATTTATTTGTTGAGTTATCAAAAATTCATCATGTTTCCAATTTGAAATCTCTAAAAGAAGAATTTCTAGTGCTCAGAAAGTGAAAAAGCGGCTCATGTTTCAGCCTTAAAGGTAACTCTATTTTCAAAAGTGAAAAATTAGTTTTTCAAAGGTTTGTGGGTCCCATTTCTTTTCAAATGGAGAAATTAATTTTCCTATATAAACTAAAAATCCCAAAACTTGTTTTATTTACCTCTCATTCACTCTTATGCATCAATCTATCCTTCCCAAAAGAAAGAGAAACTCGATTCCATAGGAAAATTTGGCAAAAACCTCAAGGCACTGCGCTTGGGTCGGATTAGCTAGAAATCGCTCAAAGCTCTCCCAAAATAAATTTTTAAGCTTTCTTACCTAATTTCATTACATCCTAAGCTGAGCTACAAGTAATTATACCATTTTACTTATCTCTTTGTTTTTCAAAATCAATCCATGCCAAAGATATCTTCAATTAGGGTTTTTTAGTGAATTTCTCATGCAAAAATGATAGGGTTTATGATGGCCATTTTCCTCTCTTGATTTTTAACATGTAAAATCCTACCTTACCCCTATATACATGTTTGGTATGCTATTTAAACCACTTAATCAACCTCAAAACATAAATTTACCTCCTCAAAAACTCTATTTTTTCCTTTTCACAAGCACATTATTCCTCCATTCCTTTTCAATTCATTTTCATCAGTTGTCCATAATCCATATCCACCTCTTTCAAGCCTCCTTTACCATTTTATCAACTCCACCTACCTATAATTCTACTTTTCACTCATACCTCATTGTTTTTCTCATTTTCCTACTGCCAGTGTTTCTATCACCATAGAAGGAGAATCTTCACTAGAAAGGAAGAGACATCACAAGGGAGGAAAAATCCCTAGATATGAGCCATAAAATTGCAATTAAATCAACTCATCTCCCTTTGTCAAACAGTGCTTTGAATATGTGAATTACTTGGATTTCTGCAAAAGGGTGAGTGAAGTGGGTTTCAATGAGCAATTAACAAATTGGGTTGTTTTAGTGGCCTCCATTTCACTTGCCAAAATGCTACAAGATAATGGTGAATATTGGTTCAAGGGAATGAGCTTAGATCTTGAGAATTATAGACCCTTCTTGAAAACACCATACAAGGAAAAACATGTTCATATTATGCCTTTTAGGAATTTATTGGAGAAGTATTCCCCCTTGATGAAGATTTTCATGAAGTTCTTTACATGTGAAGGAAGATTGTCTAGATTATATGCCTATCATATTCTCCTCCTAATGCACTTTACATCTCAAAATCCACTAAATATGGGCAACTACCTATGTAGGAGCATTGCCAAAATGTCAGAGAGGATTCAGATGAAGAACAAGGAGCACTACCCTAGCCCTTTTCATCATGGTCTGATCAAGACTATAGTCCTTCTTCAACTTGCAGAGAAAGATATGACTTCGGAATCTTTTTTGGAAACAACTCTAAAATGGCATGAAACCAATGTGGTAGCTCAACCTTCTATCATGACAACATAGAAAATGGAAGTGGGGTCTTCTAGCAAATTAGTTGAAAGAAGCAAAGCACCTAAGCCTGAGGTGACTAGGATGTACAATAGAGGAAAGAGGCTTGTGTTTTCTTCTCATGGTGAGAAAGGGACCAATTCTTCTACATCAGCAAAACAGGGATCAGAAATGTGAGATAAAGACATGGTTGAGCATGAATTTGAGTTTGTTGATTTAGAGGCAAAGGATGAAACTTCAAGCATGCAGCAGATGATCATAGATAAAGACTATCAGATCAAGGAACTCAGAGTTAACATGGAAAGAGCAAGGTACATAATTTCATTCTTTTATGCTCTTGACCTATGAGAAAATGCTGGAATACCAAACATACAAAGAAATACAACCCAGAACACATAATAAACTAAGAAATAACAGCAAGTATTTTATTATTCAGAGATGAAAGCAATGTTCACTTGCCTCTTCAAGGGGGAAACCTCCAATAGAGTAGAGCTTGAGTACAAAATAATATATGACACTCCTTAATGGGGAATCTCTATCCTTCATATAGGATTCATACATGAAATACCATGCATTAGTACCATGGTTCTCTCAATACCATCTATCTAATACCATGGCCCGATTGTAACTAACTGTGGTCCCTTTCTTTAAATGTGGGTCAACCACTTAGAATTATTAATACGAGTTGTATTGACACTTTAACTAACTATAACTATGACTCGACCCTATTACATAAATAAGGGGGTTAGGGTTGGACCCTAACACGCCCTCCCCCATAAAAACAAGCTTGTCCTCAAGGCTGAAGCTATGGAAACTTCTAAAGAATAGTGGTTGGTTCCCATGTCGCATCTTTTGGTGAGGTGTATTTCCACTTGATGAGGACTTCCTTGATCGTGCGGCTACACATATGTCATTCTCGCATGTGGAGGACCTGTTCAAGTTGGAGCCAGAGTGAACCCTCCTCATCCAATTCAAGTAGACTGGTTTGATTTCTACAATTGTTCCCCACCACTTTCTTGAGGCATGATACATGGAAGACAGGATGGACTTTTGCAGTTGGTGACAAGGCTAGCTTGTAGACTACTTCTCCAATGCGCTAAAGTATTTAATAAGGTCCGTAGAATTTTGGAGCTAATTTCTAGCAACCCTTGTCTTTGAGTTTGCTTTTATGGTTGTAGCCTCAAGAATACCTAATCCCTTTGTTGAAATGCGTGCTCTGAATGATGTTGGTTTCCCTGTTGTTTCATGCGATTCTGAGCTTGATGGAGATTATCTTTGAGACAGGATAGCATGGTCGCATGATTCTGTAGGAGTTGATCCACTCTTGCACCTTAGAACATCCACGGATGTAAGAAGTAGGTGAAGGTGGTAGTTGACCATACACTGCTTCATATGGATTCATCTTGGTGGTGGCATGATAGTTAGTATTATACCACCATTCAACTAGAGGTAACCATTGTACCCATTGATGTTTCTTTTCAGAAGTGAAGCACCTTAGGTAGGTCTCCAAACATTTGTTTACTGCTTCAGTTTGACCATCAGTTTGGGGATGATAGGAAGTACTTAGTTCTTGTAAAAAGTTACTGGTGAAGGTTGGGTCATGATTAGACATAATGGAAGTGGGCATGCCATGCAGTTTGAAGATCTAGTCCATGAAACTGGTTTGAATTTTACAAATGTTCCCCACCACTTTCTTGAGGCATGATACATGGAAGACAGGATGGATTTTTGCAGTTGGTGGCAAGGCTAGCTTGTAGGCTACTTCTCCAATGCATTGAAGTATTTGATAAGGTCTGTAGAATTTTGGAACTAATTTCTAATAGCCCTTGTCTTTGAGTGATGTTTGCTTTTATGGTTGTAGCCTCAATAATACTTAATCCCTTTCTTGAAATGTGTGTGTTGAGGGACAAAGTCCCCTAGGGTCTTGGGTCAATACCCTAGAAGAGTGAGGGTTATCTACAAAGAAAAACAAGCATTCCATATAGCCATGATACTAATATAAACAAACTACACAAAGAGAGGTGCACTTTGGTGTCCATCGTTTGGGTAGATCCATCCAGGCTCCAAACATTCTCGGAGTTCCTTTCGATCCTTCAACTTGCAAGGCAATAAATTCAAGGAAGCATAACAGTATATGGACCAAGCATCATAAGAAAATCAACTTCATAGCATATTGAAAATTAGTTAGTTATACAATTGAAACAACCATTCATATGTAAATCATAACATTGATATCATAAGCATGAAGAAGATTAATATCAGGAACAAGACAAGTGTTTCTTTTATTATAGATAACTAAAATACAGTAAGGAATGATTTCACCTAAGTCTTCCTTTCACAGGCTCCAAGTGGAACCGTCCTCTGGATTCGTCCAACTTCAAGCCTTCAACAAACTCCTTCCATGACTCACTCAAGGATATATTCACTAATGGAAAGACATCATAACTCAAGGAAACAAGGGTTTCTTGTAATGGAGGAAGTATTGGAGCCACAAGGATATTTAGACCTAATCAGGGATAATCTCAGCAGAGTGATTTTTCTCTCTCTTCTCTCCTCCTCTAGGCCTTCCCATTGAAGCCTTTTTATACTTCTCCCAAAGTAGTTTTTTAGTTGGGAATTCATTGGGAATAGTTGGGCCACAGGCACTAATAGGTAATAAAAAGGTAAAACCCATGATCTCCACCCAAAATTAAGGAGATTAATTTTTTTAAGTATTTTAATACATATATGTGGGTTAGGTATACACAGACCCATATACACACGTGTTTAGCTCAGGGCAATGTCACATATAGGGAGTAAAACATTATTTGTTAAGTATTTGGACTAGGTCTGGAAGGAGGGTTGCCCCAGGCCATGAGTGCAGCATCAAAAACATCAAGAGTGATATTTGGAGCTATAACAATGCGCTCTGAATGATGTTCGTCTGCCTATTTTTTCATGCGATTCTGAGTTTGATGGAGATTATCTTTGAGATGGGCTAGCATGGTTGCACGGTTCTATAGGAGTTGATCCACTCTTGCACCTTAGGGCATCCAGGGATGTAAGAAGTAGGTGAAGGTGGTAGTTGACCATACACTGCTTCATATGGAGTCATCTTGGTGGTGGCATGCTAGTTAGTATTATACCGCCATTCAACTAGAGGTAACCATTATACCCATTGATGTTTCCTTTCGGAAGTGAAGCACCTTAGGTAGGTCACCAAACATTTGTTGACTGCTTCAGTTTGACCATCATTTTGGGGATGATAGGAAGTACTTAGTTGGAGTTGGGTGCCTTGTAGCTTGAAATTTCTTGTAAAACGTTATTGGTGAAGGTTGGGTCATGATTAGACACAATGGAAGTGGGCATGCCATTCAGTTTGAAGATTTGGTCCATGAAACTAGTTTGAATTCTACAATTGTTCCCCACCACTTTCTTGAGGCATGATACATGGAAGACGGGATGGATTTTTGCAGTTGGTGGTAAGGCTAGCTTGCAGGCTACTTCTCCAATGTGTTGAAGTATTTGATAAGGTCCGTAGAATTTTGGAGCTAATTTCTAATAACCCTTGTCTTTGAGTGATGTTTTCTTTTATGGTTGTAGCCTCAAGAATACCTGATACCTTTCTTGAAATGTGCACTCTGAATGATGTTGGTTTGCTTATTGTTTGATGCGATTCTGAGCTTGATGGAGATTATATTTGAGACAGGCTAGCATGGTTGCACAGTTCTATAGGAGTTTATCCACTCTTGCACCTTAGAGCATCCAAGGATGTAAGAAGTACGTGAAGGTGTTAGTTGACCATACACTACTTCATATGGAGTCATCTTGGGGGTGGCATTATAGTTAGTATTATACCACCATTTAGCTAGAGGTAACCATTGTACCCATTGATGTTTCTTTTCAGAAGTGAAGCACCTTAAGTAGGTCTCCAAACATTTGTTGACTGATTCAGTTTGACCATCAATTTAGGGAGGATAAAAAGTACTTAGTTGGAGTTAGGTGCCTTGTAGCTTGAAAATTTCTTGTAAAAAGTTACTAGTGAAGGTTGGGTCATGATCAGACACAATGGAAGTGGGAATGCCATTCAGTTTGAAAATTTGGTCCATGAAATCTTGGGCCACCTAAGTGGGGGTAAACAGGTGAGGTAGGGCGAAAAAATGAGCATATTTAGAAAGTTTGTCCACAAACACCATGATGACTAACTTGTTGCTTGAATTCAGAAGACCAGTAATGAAATCCATAGAAACATCCGTCCAAATTGAGGTAGGGATGGAAAATGGTTGTAAGGTGCCTAGGGACTTGATTGTTTCTCCTTTGTGGCATTGACACACATCACATTCAGCTACAAAAATAAAAATGTCATTTTTCATGCCTATCCAAAATAAGGAATGACAAGTGCAAGCATAAATCTTCTGAAAGCCTATATGGCCTGTAGTGGGAGATGAGTGCAACTCTGCTAAAATGCACGTTTTTAGGGTGGACGTCAGTGATATCACTACTCTATCCTTGTAGCGAAGAATCTCATCCTTCCAAGAATAGCCCATTGTGGAATTATGATTTTCTCTCAAGTTATTAATGATTTGGGAGAGGGAGGGATTTGAAAACCATTCCTTGCGGGTTTCTTCAATCCAATCTGGAATGTGAAGAGAGATTGATAGCAAGGTGTTTTCATCCTGAAATTGGCATGATAAAGCATCTGCTACTACATTTTCGTGCCCTTTCTTGTAAATCATCTCATAATCATATCCCAACATTTTAGCCAGCCATTTATTTTGCTGGGTTGATGATAGACATTGCTCCAAAAAATATTTGAGGCTTTGATGGTTAATGTTAATTTGGAAACACCGCCCCAATAAGTATGGTCACCAGGTATCTACTGCATGTAAGATGGCCATCATCTCCTTCTCATAGGTAGATTGTCCCATATGTTTCCCACTTACTTGTTGGCCGGTGAAAGCCAAGATTCGACCTTCTTGCATTAAGATAGCCCCAATACCCATGCCTAAAGCATCACATTCAATCACAAAATATTTGGTGAAGTCAAGTAGTGCCAATACAAGAGTGGAACACATGGCCCGTTTGAGAGCAATAAATGACTGTTGTGCTTCATTAGTCCAAAGGAATGAATTTTTCTTGAGAAGGTTAGTGAGGGGTCTAGTAATGCGACCATAATTGTGGACAAATTTGCGATAGTAGCCTGTGAGACCCAAGAATCACCTCAAACTCTTCAAGGTCTTTGGTTGGGGCCAATCTTGCATTGCCTAAATCTTTTTTGGATCCACCCTAACACCTTCACGACCCAAAATGTTGCCCAAATACTCGGCTTTTTACACAAAAGAGCACTTGGACAATTTGACAAATAATTTATGCTTCCGGAGTAGCTATAAGAGCATGTCTACATGTTGAAGATGTTTTTCCCATCTGACGTTGTAGATGAGAATGTCATCAAAGAAAACGAGGACAAATTTTCTAAGATATGGTTTGAGCAGGTGATTCATGAGGCTCTGAAAAGTGGATGGAGCATTACAGAGACCAAATGGTATGACCAAGAATTCATAATGCCCTTCATGATTTCGGAAAGAAATCTTGGGAATGTATACTTCTTTCATGCGTATTTTGTGATAGCTCGAACAAAGACCTAGCTTAGTAAAGAATTGAGCACCATTTAGTTCATCCAGCAAATCATCAACAACTGGGATACGGGATTTATCTTTGACCGTGAGCTTGTTGAGGGCCCTGAAGTCTGGACACATGCACCATTCCCCATATTTCTTGAGCACCATGACCACTAGTGATGAATAAGGAATATTGTTAGGACGAATGACACTAGCTTCCAGGAGTTCCTTGATGATTTTTTCAATTTCATTCTTTTGGGTGAAAGGATATCTATATGGGGGCACATTTGGTGGTTGTGCCCCTAGGACCAAAGTGATGCTATGATCATGTTCCCCTCTAAAGGGTGGAAGCTCTTTAGGTTTTTCAAAGACCGGTTGGTGGTGGTATAAGACCTGTTGCATCTCTGGATGAATATGAAGAGTAGTGGGCTCGATGTCTTAGATGGCATTAAATTGGGGATAACTCCATGATGGCCCTTTTTCAACAACTTTTCCATTCGATGTGAGCTAATGATAGAAGGAGCACGTACTTGGAGTCCACAAATGTTATGCATGTGGTCATTCTTCTTAAAACTCATATATAACTCCTCGAAATCCATTGTGATTGGGCCTAGTGTGTGGAGCCGTTCAACACCCAAGGCAATGTCACAACTGCCCATGTTGATGGAAAACATGTGGGTCTTTAGGTGGTAATCTCCCATCTAAATTTTTATATTTTTGCAGTGGCCTTCACATTTCATTATCCCCCGATTAGCAATCTGGACTTGGAAATTAGAGACTACCTTGACAAAACAACGAACAAATTCAATGACTCTTTGATGGATAAAGTTATGAGTGCTGCCACTATCAATCAATACTACTACAAGGCGATGTTTAATAAAACCTCTGATTTTGAGATTTTGGGGCACAGAAATGCCTGTCAAAGCATGTAGTGAGATAACTGGTTCTTCTGGTATAGTTGGGAGCTCATTGTCCTATTGGGTGTCCTCATCTTCCTCCTCTAGTCCCTCAAGGGGTGGGGCTTCCTCAGATGAGTTGTGATCAGTAACATCAATTGAAAATAATTTGGGTTCCTTGCATTTATGCCCCGTGAAGTATTTGTCATCACAATAGTAACATAAGCCTTGTTTTCTTCGTTCAACCATTTCTACGGGGGACACCTTTTGAACCTTAAGTGTTTGGGTAGTGTCCTGACCCTGGGTGGGCCATCCCTTGGCTATGAAATTTTGACGAGGTGACTGGGAATGTAAAGAACGTTCCACTTCAATATCCGTGGTACGAGTGTCCATCCAAGTGGGTGGGTGGTGCATCTGGACATGGGATTGGATGGCTTCTTTGAGACCACTTATAACACATTCCAAGTAGAACGCATCTCCAAGACCTTTTGTGTGGATGGCCAATGTCTCAAAGGCTACAATGTTGTCTTTTACTGTGCATGTTTATTCGAGCTTAGTAAGACAACCCAAAAAATTAGATTCGTGGTCAAAGCAGTCACAAATGGATTTTGTGAACACCTGCCAAGTAATGTTCTCATGATAGCATTTTTGATGCCACTTCCACCATTTCCATCTCTCTTGGTCCAAGTAAAGGCTTCCTAAATGTAGTTTAGTTTCATCATCTACGATATGATTTAGAGTGAAATATTAGTCCATTTGTGCTACCCATACTACTGGATTAGAGACATAAAATTTGTACATGTCCAACTTGGGTGCTCAAGGGTGGGAATGTTGATGATTTCCATGGAAGTGAAGATGATGGCTAGATTCTCCTTCAAGTTCTTCATTAAAACCATGTGCCTCCGATTGCAATGTCGACTTGTCCCTTGTGAATGTGGTCTTGAATGTTTGCATCTGTTATCTTAAAGAAGCCAACTTTTTTTCAATTCTCTCAATCTTCTCATTGGACATGGCTTAAGCCCTGGTTTCTACCATACACAGATATGGATCACTTGTCATCACTTTGAAGAAATTTGGGACCAGCCAAAAATTTAAGCTAACAAGTGAATGGTACCACCTCAACCAGCTCGTCGTCTTGATCAATACTTCAGTGACAAATTTCAAGAAAACTTAATCCTACCCAATGTCCTACGAGAATCACCTCAAGTTATAGGAGCCACAAGCCACCTTGCACAAATGGTCAGATTTTCCAGCGAAACCCTTACTGTTGAATGTGATTTGGACTGCAACGGTGACAGAACCCTAGCTTCCAGATCTAAATGGTACTGTGGCAGTAGACCCTCAACTGGTGGATCTAATTGTTGCGGCGACGACAAAACCCCAACTGCTAGATTTGATCTAGTTAAGAAGATAAAGGGTGATCTTCATAGAGACGAGGGACTATGGTCTCAAGGAGTTTCAAGTGCTATAGATCGCAATATACCTAAGGGTCCAATAGTAGTACTCAGCCCAATCTTTCAGGGCAATAACTAATGAGGATCAACTATACCCTTAGTCGTACTACCCAACTACCCTATCGTATATGCGATTAATCTCCCCAAGTGTTGTTGTCAGTGTACTATAGCAGCAAGATGACTGACAGTTTATCTAAGGTGAGGTTTCAAGTAAGCCTAGGGGGGCTTCCGATATGCCTAGAGGGTACGTGGAAGACAATCAGTGCACGATTCTATCTAATGTGTTACTACTCAAAATGGTACCCATAGGGGTTATAAAGGAGTCCAACAAGCATGCCCACCTCCTATATTTCCTACGTGCATGCCTCCCCAACTCCATAGTTTTATGCGCTGAATGATAGATCCCGTGGTTTAAAGACGTCAGAACACGTCTCGAGCCTAAAAACAATTTTGCTAAAAATGGAGATACCACCGGCCTTGGAAAGTGCTCTGATTCCACTTGTTAATATGGGATTTATTGACTCTTTAACTAACTATAACTATGACTCGACCCTATTACATAAATAAGGGGGTTAGGGTTGGACCCTAACACATTCCTAGAATAGGAAAGCAGTAGCTAAAAGCGAAGCAATTAATCATGGAGAAAGAGAAAACTAAATTATTACAGAAAGTCGGCAAGGGAAAAGCAATATAGATAAGTGAGCTTGAAGGAACACAAGGGAAGGGTAAGAGAAAAAGACCAAGAACAAAAGGGCTAAAGAAGGCATTGCAAGAAGAAGAGGAACACATTTTGCTGAATGAAGAGCTAGACCTAGTGGACAGAATTTATCTAGAGGTCAATCAAGGCAAGGAGTACTAGCTCAACAAGGTAAATGATCACTTGGAGAAGCTTCTAGAGAAATAAAATAGAGTCAACTAGCTGCTAAGGCACATGGTGCACCATTACCAGGCCCAAAACATGATCTGTAACGTCAAGGTTAAGCAGTTGCAGAACAAGCTCAAAGAATCCCAAAAGGACCAAAAAGATGAAGGAAACTTGGAGAAGCTTGTTGAAGCATATATGAGGCCTTAAAATGAATCATTTTACTTCTCTTGGCCAATTTTGAACAAATTCTGAGCATTTTTGGTTTTCGCAAATTTTGAGGCCTAATTTAGAAATTCAGCAGTTCCACGAGCGCAGTGCCTTGGCCTTGTGGTTTTTCCTCGGGCATCCATTTTAGGAAAACTCCACATTTTTGGAAATTTCTTTCCATCCTCTTAACAACCATTTGCTCATATTTTCCAAAGGAGGCTCATATTTTGAGAAAAGTGGAAAAAGGTGGCCAAAAACTAGTTTTTTGGACCCTTTTTTGACATGTGCCACACTCTTGGAGCGACCGTGGGAGAATAGATTTTTGAAGGCCTTCCCATGGGGGATTTAAAAAAAATCAAAGTGTTATGGAAACTAGAATTGAAAATATAGTTGACCATTCTCTTATATATTCATTTGGACCTCAGGAAGGCACCTGAAAGTGAGCTCAAAGTCAGCACCGTGCTTCTGCAATTTCTTGTGCTTTTAATTGTAAATTTCATTGTGTAAAATTTCTAGTTTTAAATTTGACTTAGTCAAAGTCAAAACTCTTTATATAATGGAACTTGTTTCGAGGCTAGGTGATGTAGGCATGAATATATGTACATTATAGGTTGTTTTTGATGTTTAATAGGCCTCATTAAGGAAGAAAAATCCTAAACAAACTCTCCAATAAGTGTTTTCGTTTCACCTTCTCACTCTCACCTGTTGGTTGAGAGAATCCTGGAGTCAGTTCCACCACCTATGACTTTGACTCCTGAAGGTGGGAAAGTGGTCTAAGAGAGTCTATATGTATCATTTATCTTTCAAAGAGAAAGGTTGGACTTTTGTGGAGGAGGCTTACATGTAATGAGCTTCTCAACTAATACAGAGACAATTGCAACTATTTTTAACAAACTCTAGTCTAGTGAGTTCATGGTGTTTTTTCTTCTTTATATCTATTTTCTAATGGTTAAATCATCTTTATCCACATGTTTTTCCTTCTTTCTATGGATATATAGATGGGATTATTGATTTCAAGCTCTGTTTATATGGTTTTCATAGTTGTGTTTATGTCTTCTAAAAGCTAATGAACTCCTATTTGCTTATGCTCAATAGTCTCTTATAAACTTTCTATTCTATACTACATTGACAATATTCTAAGTACACCATGGCCTTCTATTACCTAGCTCCTTTCTATATTTTCTTCTACACTCCTAAATCCTAGACCTAATCACTGGCTCCATACCCTAGTCCAACAAACCCTAAAATATAAAATTCACCAACACACAAACAATCATACATATCTATCCCAAAACGTATTTCTTTAAAATCATTTCACTAATAAAAAAAATTTGAGAGATCCCTCTCTTTCTCAGTAGGGTTAGCTACTAAGCTGAAGTGGTTTGAGGTTACCCTTCTTGATCTCCTCTGCAGTCTAGGAAATTGTAAGGGACTAACATTTTTGGTGCCATTGCCAAGGAACGATTGATAAATAATTCCTGGAAGATATGTTAGAGCTTTAAAGAGGACTGGTTTCGTAGTTGACATTTTCCAGTATCCTAACATAGGCTGATTTTACAAATTTCATCAATCCTAAGGTGAGACAAAATTTTGGCTTCTAAAAGATATACCAAGTAAAATCCTGGCCCAAATCCACCTTTTATTGTTGAAGATCTTGAAAAAATGCTCAGAATACTTAAATTACCTATCACTAAAAGTGCAGTTTGAGAAATTAAAAGAACAACTTCTCTACCTAGAAATCTATTTGCTTTTAAGTAGCTTCCTTTTGATACTGAGTTAGAGTTTTCTCTTTCAAGGTCAAAATCTAAGTCTTGTGTTTCTAGAATAATATCTGAACCTATTCAATTTGAATCTCAATCTTGTTCTTCAGAATCCCTATCTACTAGATTTGATCACAAGTTGCGGTTGAATTTTGACAAACTTCAAAGTCTTGCTGAACAGCTCCAAATTACTACTAAAAAAGCATACATTCAGTATCAGCTTGAATACTTAACTATTTTCTCATCCTTCAATACACCTCCAAATATATCCACTACATCTCCAAGTACTTTAGCAACCTCATCCTTTCTCCCACCACCTCCATCAGTCTCATCATCCTTACCTACACAAAATATTGTAGTACTCCCACCGCCTCTGGTAGTCATGGAAATATATGCGCCCCTCATACTATTTGCTCAACTTTCTGCTTTACCTCAGAACTATGGTCAAAGACTTCCTCTATTTGATGGGAGTTCAAAAATCACAGCTTAGCATCATGTTGATAAATTGATAGATTTTATTGACCTCGAAGAAATTGATGATGATGATGCTAAAATGAGAATCATAGGCCAGATATTTTCAGGGGATGTGAAGAAGTGGTTTCGCAGCCTAGCTACTAATTCTATCAATAACTCTTAGAGGTTGATTGAGTTGTTCCTAGCTCATTGGAAAGAGAAGAAAAATCCGTTGTAGATATTGGCTGAGTATAATTCAATGAAGAGAAATTCAAATGAGACAGTTCAAAAATTTACAGCAAGATTTAATTTGCTATACAATTCTATTCCCGATGATATGAAGCCTCCACTTGGTCTAGTGCTTCTCCATTATCCTGATGCCTTTGACCCAGACATGGCATATCAGTTCAAAGAGAGAGACCCTACTACTCTTGAAGAAATGTAATGAAATGCAGTGAGTTTTGAAGACAATCTACTTATCAAGAACTCTAAATCAAAGCCTGAGAGGACTGAGAAGAAAGTTGTGTTTAAAGAAGAACCTTCATCATCTTCATATGTAAATCTTGACACTCTGATCAAGCCCATGGAGAGAATGATGGATATAATATCCATAACTGATCGACAAGCGAAGCCTTTAGTGAGGAATCCGAACTTTCATGGCCAGCAACAACAGCAGTTCAGAAATAGACCGAAAGAGCAATGAAATCAAGATCCTCAAGGCCAAGTAAGAGCTCCATTTCAGCAAAATTATACTGAAGGCCAGGATGAATATGAGGAAGAGATTGTGGAATTGAATCACTTCTTTCAAGAAGATGAGTTGCCTACTTTCCTAATAGAAGAAGATCAATTTTCCAAATATTATTTTATACTGAGTGATCAACAACTTGTGCTTGCGAGTGACAATCTATGGGTTGTTTAGACTGAAGAATACCAAAAAGGATATTAGAATTCCCTTAGTCATCTCCAAAAGTAGTACAATTTGAGGAATAGAAATGTGCATGTTCCTTTGACTTAGAAAAGAAAAAATGTACAAAAAGACACACTAAGCAAGGAATCGACTCCTACAAGTCAGAATAAAGAAAAGGAAATTGCCATACTGAATTGGGACAAAACAAATGAATCATTTACCAGCAATGTGAGGAAGGACAGAGAGTTTCAAACTGAAATTCACAAGAAGGAATCTCAAGTTAAAGCATAGACATTAAAAAGGATATCGCTACAAAGGAGGTAGAAAATAAATCTAATATTTTTAGTTTGGAAAATGAAATTTCCAAATTGAAATTTTCTATTCCCCTCATTGAATTAGTGAAGAATGACAAATATAAATTTCAGATTGCAAAAATGCTTAAGTTTGACCAGATGTCAGATACAGTTAATGTAGCTGATGATGAGCCAACAATCATTTTTTGTTCTAGCCTTAGAAGGAACTCCTGAAGATAGTGAAATCCCTCCTTTCTATCTAAGTCTCAAACTTCATGATTTTATCCTCCATAATTCCATGCTAGATTTTGGTGTCTCACATAATCTTATGCCTAAAGTCATCATGGAAAAATTAGGGTTGAGTATCACCTGACCCTACCATGACCTTTATTTATTTGATTCCGGGAGAGTGAAATGTCTAGGCCTTATTAAATACTTGGTAGTATCTTTGGACCAAATCCCAGCCAAGAATGTGCTTATGAGTGTAGTGGTTGCTGATATTCCTCCTAAGTTTGGCATGTTACTTTCAACGTCTTGGGGAGAAAAAACTAAAGGGAACTCTATAGCTTGACTTTTCCTATGCCACTATCCCTGTTTTTGGTTAGCTTCAGAAACTTTATAGGGAAAAGAAGATGAAATTCATGATCAGAAGTAAGGAAAATATAGTCAAACATCCTATACATGTTGTCCATATTGATCTTCATTCTTTCATTTTATAAAGTGATATGAATTCTGTTGATGATGAAAGTCAGCTAGTAGAAATTTTAGAAGTTTCCAAGATCATGAGCAGCATGTATAAAGTCATTACAGCTGAAAGGAAAGAGGTGATTGAAGAATGTTTGCAGCCAACAAATCCTATTGAGGAGTGTTATAAAAATTTTTGGGCACTGCAACCCTATTCATAAATGTCCATCAACTAAGGGCTCCTAAGTCCCTAAAAGTGTTTCTTCACTCCCTAAAGGAACAAGGTCAGCTGATTACATCATCTCCCAGAAGTTCTCCAGTTTGCGAGGTGGAGGATCATAGAATCTTCCAGAAACTTCTCCTCTGACACTTGCCTCTTTGATTTCACCAGGGATGAGTAAGAGATCATCAATCTCCAAGTGGAACCAAGAACTATCAGAGAGAGGACACTGATCAAAATCCTAGAAGCTGACTCACCCCCCTACAATCATCTATATATGGATCCCTCATCACAGAGATCCAGGGGCTAGAATCTTGTATCTTGTAGATAAGTGTTGTCAGTTTCCTTGTGTAATATCATAGTGTTGGGTGATCTAAGTTTTACATGAGGTGAAGAAGGGCTTTCTTGCTAGAGGATGATGCTGGGTCAAAACAATTGGTTGTAATCCTCTTGCTATTTTGGATATTAATAAATTTATTCAAGTTTTCCTCCACATTCTTGTATGTTTGAATGTATATGCATTTTTGTGGTCAATACATATCTAGTCCTGTGTTGTTTATGACTATAGATCATTGTTATTCGATAGTATTATGCTACTTTGATTCCACAGGTGCTCTTTGAAGTTGGGTAGACGAAGAAGAAGCGGCAAAGATCTATCGGGAAGAAGAGGAACCAAGCAAGGAACCAAGCGCAAGACTAAGGTTGGTGTCCTTTGTTCCCCTCTTATCTATTTTTCATAAAGGAAAGTGAAAGTAGTTTTAACTTGTTTTTTTCTAAGATAGCTACCAGTCTTAGTGGGAATAGTAGCTCTAAGTGGACACTATTCCCAGTAACAAAATGGTGACTCCACTGGGGAGCGAGTAGATTGTTTGCTAGTCTATATTTGTTTGTTTTATAAACTTACAGATAGAGCCTGAAGTCAAGCTAGCTAGCCTTCGAACTGCATTTGCTATGCAAATGCAAAGTAGATCAATGCTATTTCAGTCTATCTCTGGGTTTTGTTTATAAATTGAACAATCGATTTGCAAATACTCTAATTTCCCTAGTGGTGGCTCTAGTAATCTCCTTAGATCAACCCCTATGATTTATATTTACTGAACATCACTTGCTCGACCTAAATCCTTGAACTGAACTGCAAATTATGACCAAAGACCAGATAAAAGTCTCGCACTGCTACCATCACACCCTCTCTTCAAGGCAATCTATATGCATCACACCTCTCGTGTGCAGTAGGTGAGATGCATACTGGATTCCCTGTGTGACAGGTGCGATGGTCAGGGAAGGATAATTTTACCTTCAGACTTTGGTTTTTCTTCACTCTTTTCAGATCTATTCAAGAGTTTTGTTGTCTGTGGTCAGTTTATCTCTGTGGAAACCCCCCTTCCCTTCCATCATTCTGCCTCCATTGTGCAAAGAACTGTAAATGTTTTTATGTATTGTGCGCCATTTTCAGTTCTCTTTTACAAAGAAGTAGCGTAATTAGACTGTCGTTTCTTGATCTGAAAGTGTCGCACGTGTAGAAGAGAATACCACTATTCTGGATGGTCAATTATAATTTTACTCTTGTATGTGATTTGAATTAGTAGTTTTTCAAGTGTCGAAAACAGTTTTCATTTTGAAATTGCAAAGTGTCGTCCTTGTCTTCACTTCGTTTTGAAAAGAAATTTGTTAGTATTATCGCTTTGGAAAGATAGTTCAGATTTGCACTTAGAATTCTTCTTTTCATTCACACATTAAGAAGGCTGAAAAAAAATACATGCATGTGCATTTGCATTTAGACTACTTGGTTTGATTTAGGACAGTGCATTTAGTGTGTTCTCTGTGCTCTTTGTTGAAAGGCCCTCAGTTCTCTTTCCTTAGTAGCTAGGATTTTCATTGCAAAAGAAGATTAAACGATTGTTTATCATCTTAGACTGCATTTTAGGAATTGTATATATACATCATGTGGTGAACCTAAAAGGAAAATTTCAAACAAGATCAACTATAAAATAAACTTAATGAACCTAGAAACGTTTTGGAACCTAACGCACAATATCTGGAAGTCTAGGCTAGAGACGTATTCCAGCATCGTAAATCCTGGTAACTATCGCTTTCATTGTTGGTTGGGTGATTCCTCCTCTTTGAGACGACAAGTGCTAGTACAAACTTGTGCTCCCACGTACCATCGAGTATATATTGGGAGACCACAATAGGCTATATCCTTTATCCTTAGGAAGCCGTGTCTGTCACCCTGTCGATCACAATGCACTGAACACAACATTCGGGAAGATTGTCTGCCATACCGTAGAAGGTATTATGCAGTTTTGCAATTGGTTTGGTAATCCCTCTATCTAGATTTCCAGAGTAGTCTCTTTCATTCCTTTTTAGACTCCTGAAAGGAAAAGGTCCATTTGAGCACTTGTCACTTCAGGCTCATTAAAAATTGAACGCGACTAGAGTCATCTTTTGTTTCTTCTCAACTCTTAAAAATTGAAAAAACAAGTTGTGTCAAAGCGTCTAAAATTTATTTTAATCAGAATAACATCACAGTTCCCTCGTTTCTTTTTAGGTTGACAAAAATGGATTCTACCAACCAACGATTTCCCCTTGGAGGAAATCCTAGTCCTTTCTCCTCTTGGGGAGATGTTGGTGCACCCCATATGGCCACATTTTCACTTCTAGGGTTGACGAGTGGATTTCCTGTATGGCTCTTCTCTACCTCTGTCATTCAAAATACCATAATTTCTTAACAAGTCAGCAACTAGATTATACTAGAGTTACCCCCCAACCTTCTAGTTCGTCCGTTTCTCCTCTCCTCCTTCCTCTTCACTTGATGAAGCTGGTAAAGCTAAAGATCAAGTAACTGAGAAGAAGAAGAAGTGGAAACAGAAAAAGGAAAAGAAGAAGAAGGAGCCAAAAGCAAAAGGGGCAACCATGCATTGTCTAGCGAAAATCCTCACACTGCACCGTCTAAACCTAAATCTCCATGTGTCATTTGCAAAGGAGATCACTATCATTGAGATTGTCCTTTCATCCCTCGGATCTTAAGGGACTGGTCTCCTCATTTGCACAATCCGTTGTTGTCAACCTCTGATGATCATGTTGGAAATACACTGTCAACTAGTGAAAGCAAAGTATCTGGACAGAAAAGGAATTGCAAATTTCCTTGTAAGCTGTGTGAAGGCGATCACGCCGTCCACCGTTGTCCCTTCCTAGACGAAACTAAAAGAGTTTTGGATGATCGTCCTGCTTCATCGTTATGGGTCCCTCCTGGATATAAGAAACTCTTACCGAGTCCATCACCGGTTGAAAATCCGACTAACGCGCCATTGTAGTTGGTCAAAGCATCTATCATTGAAGATAAACCCTCTGAATCCATACCAGATGAAAGTCAAAAGGTCGAGGTGGCATTTGACCCAGTCTTGCCTTGAGAAGGTCCATCTTCAGATGATACAATTACTAAAGAGAATGAGAATGACACCGTTCAAATTCTTTTCGTAAACAAAGACTCCGATGAACATGGGGGCAGTCTACCCGTTCCTTTACCGCAGGAAGGAAGTTCGTCGGAGTCGTATCCGGCTGTCTATTCAGTCCCACCTCCAAGCAACCTAGTATTTTCCTTCGATTGGAATCTACTAGGCAGACCCCGTTTACCGGCTAGTGTACCATTCTGAATCATTGTACAAGCTTACAGAATGGTCATGGCTAGTACCATCATAGATGAAGGGGCTTATGTGAGTATCCTTTCCTCAACTGCTTGGAAAGCACCTGGTTCGCCATCACTTTTGGCTAAAATGAGAAATCTGATAGGCTTTGACAAAGGAACCAGTCGACAGTTAGGGATCCTTCCCAATGTGCCCGTTACTTTGAGAAGGAAAACCATTCACATGAACGTGATGGTAGTCCAAGGACCCCTAGATTATAATCTACTCCTTGGGCGTGACTATATTTATTGCATGGGAGCCGTCATCTCCTCACTCTTTAGAGTAATGTGTTTTCCGCATGAAGGCAGAATGGTCAAGCTCATAGACCAACTTTCGTTCCCCTACTCACACATGGAAAATAGTCAAATAATGTCCCTAAATGGTCTTTTCACGCAAGGAATGTCTCATCAATCTCCAGCCTATCGACCTGATGAGTGCGAGTGATTCAGGAGGATATGACTAAAACCCAGGGGGCATGCACCCTGGACTACTCTGGCAGCGAAACTCTAGGTATAGAGTAGGTTTTTACGAAGGAAAATTACTGGTCTGACACCCGTCCTTATAGGAAAAGGGAGTTAGACCAGAATAAGATTCCCTCGTCAAGGTTAGGAGGTTGGGATTTAGAACCACCCTTTTCTAGATGGACTAAGCTAGGAAGTGTTTCTATCTGCGGTGTGGATGGAAACTATCTTGAAAAAGTAGGAACTTCTATATGGTAACCTGGAAATTTTTCACTATACCTAGGGGCATGCAAACCCTTTTGCATGCAAGCAAAGAGCGACCATTTATTTTCTTAGTTTGTAGGTTCTCAATCCCTTTAAACTCGTAGGATTGGTCGTTTCCTAACTTGCATAAAGAAAGGATCCGGGGAAAAGCTTTGAAAGGTGCAAGCTCCATAAAAAATGGCATCTGAGATGAGATATCCTTATTATATGACTGGAAAGAGCAGTTTTTACATGGAGTTCAAGCTCGTTAAAAATTAAACATAAGCAATGAGCAATTGTTTCCCCCAGAGTTTAAGCTCATTAAAAAATGAACCAATCTCTGGTAAATAACCATTGTGAATGCATTATCATTAGCTTTTGAGCCTTGGTCGTGTTCTCATCATCACCTCCACTCTGTTTTAGCTGATCATACACCTCCATTTGATTGTTTACCCCTTTGAGGAACATCTGCAAAGAGTGATTCTATTAGCCATCCTTGTGACACTACCATAATTAGAAAATTCCAAACCTTACCTGGAATCATCTGCTACCCAAAATCGTCACTCGTTCCTCAAAAAACGAGTCTCCTTTAAGCTCTTTTCAACTGACTCGTAAAATACGAAAATATTGCCGAGTGATTGGCCTCTCTGGCTCGTTAAAGTCATTGAAAGTGCTATCCCTCCTCTAGATTTTAATCTTTTTGGACTTGAGGGATTAGTACACAAAAATATCGAGCGCTTGTCTTGTTTGGCTCCTTAAAACTATCGAAAATTCATTCCTTTCATATTATTTTACACTTTTTCTGACTCAAGGGATTATATGACGAAAAAGAATCATTGGATTTTCCTTTCTGTCCCTTTTTTAGACTCTCTAAAAATGAAAAGGATCAAGTTATCATTGTCGTTAAACTCGTTAAAACCAATAGTGACAAACTTGTCCAAATGGACGAGAACGAGCTTCACTGTCGCTAAGCTCGTTAAAAAATAACGACGGGTTCACCTGAAGGGTGGATTATAGAACAAGCATATGTTATCCTCCTCAAGCTTGACAAAAATAAATAGGTACTGGTCAGCAATGACTGGGGAAAATTGGGAAGAAAACTTGAAGAAACTTTATTGGTAGCAAGTCGCTCTTGAACATGACACTTTCACTCCATCTGAGTCAGGTTGGGTTATTCCGTTCACCGGTCATATTTCCATTGGTCCATCACACCATCCATCTTTGGGGTTAATGCTACTAATCCGTTGTTAGTGTCACCAGTATGTTCAAGAGAAGTCACTCAAAGAATTCACCTGTGTCTCATCCGCTGCAATACATTCACACTCCATTCTTTCATGACCGCCACCCTGAACCCTGTATCATCAGATCGTTTTCACCTCCAAAATCATTTGCTCCATTTCATTTCGTAGATGTGGAATTCATTAAGGCCCTGCTACAATAGGTCACTTCTTGTTGACATCATCTCATTATCCAAGAATTCAACCTAGGAACAACCCCTTTCAGTACTTTGAAGCTTGCATGCCTTAATGGCAAGTTTCTCACTTTCGGCGACAAGTTTACATCAATGGCCTTCGATCGAGAGATTTTGTGTGGTGTTCAATGCCAAGTCCCTTTTTCACACTATGCGAATTGCACTGTAGTACCTTGAGGATCATTGTCATTATTGGTGATTCCTCTTGTGCCTGTTATAATCAAGTGATGTCTTTCCATGTTCGACTCCAGAACATCTTTCACATGGATCAACTTGTACTCCGAGTAAAGATTGAATGAGTTTTGAAGACCCCGGATCTAGTTTCATCCATCTGGGCTGCGATATATTCAGGAATATAAAGACATCAATTGTACATCATTTCCGAATAGATGATCATCCAAATCAAAGGATGATGACTTCGTCCGAATCATTAGTCTACTACATAGATGGTTGTCTGTCCTATGTACATGAAAATGAATTTATAAAGCTGAGCATGAGAATGCCCGCCTCAGCAGGATCATGAAAAGTATTATGAAGATAATGTATTGTATTGTATCTTATTACAGGTCGCCTTCCAGCTCAATAAAACTTCGGATCCTCATGATAAAGCATTTCACCCGACATCAAAAGATTAATGACCTCATGCTTTAGGGGGCAACTGTTATAGACATTTTTGGGCACTACAACCCTAATCATAAATGTCCATAAATTGAGGGCTCCTAAGTCCCTAAAAGTGTTGCTTCACTCCCTAAAGGAACAAGGTCAGTTGATTACATCATCTCCTCGAAGTTCTCCACAACAAATTCTTCAGAACTGGTCAAAACTGGACCATACAGAATTCCCAGTGCAAAGGGTGTGATGCATACTGGATAGCCGCTCTTTAGGGTGTGATGGGTGAGAATGGACAAATGGCAGAGACAGTTTGCGAGGTGGAGGATCATAGAATCTTCCATAAACTTCTTCTCTGACACTTGCCTCTCTAATTTCACCCAAGGATGAGTAAGAGATCATCAATCTCCAAGTTGAATCAAGAAATATCAGAGAGAGGACACTAATCAAAATCCCAGAACCTGACTCACCCCCTACAATCATCTATATATGGATCCCTCATCACAGAGATCTAGGGGCTGGAATCTTGTATCTTGTAGAGAAGTGTTGTTGGTTTCCTGGTGTAATATCATAGTGTTGGGTGATCTAAGTTTTACATGAGGTGAAGAAGGGCTTTCTTGCTAGAGGATGATGTTGGGTCAGAACAATTGGTTGTAATCCTCTTGCTATTCTGGATATTAATAAAGCTATTCAAGTTTTCCTCCACATTCTTGTATGTTTGATTGTATATGCATTTGTGTGGTCAATACATATCTGGTCCTGTGTTGTTTATGACTATAGAGTCTTTGTTCCTCGATTAGTAATTAGCTATCTTTGATTCCACAGGTGCTCTTGAAGCTGGGTAGATGAGAAAGAAAGCGGCAAAGATCTATCAGGAAGGAGAGGAACCAGGCAAGGAACCAAGCGCAAGACTAAGGTTTGTGTCCTTTGTTCCCCTCTTATCTATTTTTTCATAAAGGAAAGCGAAAGTAGTTTTAACTTGTTTGTTTCTAAGATAGCTACCAGTCTTAGTGGGAATAGCAGCTCTAAGTGGACACTATTCCCGGTAACGAGATAGAAAGGATAGTACAGAAAATAGAGAGTCTTGAGACAATTTATCATCTTCCTAAAGAGAAAATAGTTCAGCCTTTAGAGATATGTTTTCCAGATGAAGAAAATGGCCTTTGGACCATGGAGTTCGATGGTGCATTGGGAAGAGAAGGAGTTGGGATTGGTGTTTGGATACATGGTCCATTACATTAGTCAAATAAAATTCCTCGAGATGTGAGAATGAGCTCTTAGAAGTTGGATTTTGAGCGTTGAAACAATGAGGCAGAGTATGATGCATTGATTGTTGGCCTCAAAATTCTGAAGAAGTTGGGAGCAAAGAAGATATTTGTTTATGGCAACTCTGAATTGGTAATCAAACAAGTTAAAGGAGAATATTAGGCCAAGCATCCAAGAATGAGAGCTTATCACAATGTTGTACTTGACATCCTCAAGACTTTTTCATAATATACTTTGTCTCTTATTCCTATGACTCAGAATGTCATAGCTGACTCATTTCCCACTACAGCAAGTCTGGTGAAGATTCTTATTCATCCTAATCAGAAGAACCCCATCCATGTCAAACATCACCCAGTTTTCCCAAATAATATGAGATTTTGGAAAGTGTTTTGGGATGATAAATAGATTGACAATTTTCTGCAATTGGAAGGAGAATTTCAGAACTCTCACATTGATAACACATCCAATACGAATTATTTTGACATCCAATCAGCTGAGATTGAAATATTGCATCTCAAGGACAACATCATTCCAAGAGTCTTGGTACCTTTGGAAGAGTTGTTTGATCGAGATGATGTTGCCAAAAATCCCACCATGGTTCCTACAAAAAAAGGAGTTGAAGATGTAAACATTGGCGCAGCCGATAGTCCTAAGATGGTTAAGATATCAAAGCCCTTATCTCCTGAAACAAAATGTAAGTACATATCCTTAATGAAAGACTTTGCTGATGTATTTTCTTGAGACTATCTAGATCTGAAGGTTTATGACAAGAGTATCATTCAGCATACCATTCCTATCAAGCTAGATCAAAATCCATTTCACCAGAAATTGAGGAGGATTAATCCCAAGCTACTACCATTGATTGAGAAAGAGGTAAATAGGCTTTATAAGTCTAGTATCATAATCACTATTCAATTTTCTGAATGGATGTCTAATATAGTGCCTATAAGAAAGAAGATCAGGAAGATTCGTCTATGTATTGATTTCGGAAATTTGAACAAGATATCCCTAAAAGACAATTATCCCCTGCTAAAGATGGATCATATACTTCAGAGGGTAGTTGGGTCCTCTAGGATGTCATTTCTATATGGGTATTCTGGGTACAATCAAATTCTAGTACATAAGGATGATCAACTCAAAACAACCTTTACAATGCCATGGGGTACATTTATGTACGCCAAGATGCCTTTTGGATTAAAGAATGCGGGAGCTACTTTTCAGTGGGCTATGGACATAGCTTTTTCCAATGAAAAATATGTATTTTTGGTTATCTACTTAGATGAGCTTACAGTGTTCTCAAAATCCGATGAATATCATTTACATCATTTGAGAATTATTCTTCAGAAATGCACAAAATTTGGCATCTCACTCAACCCAAAGAAGATATTATTCACCATGGAAGAAGGTAATCTATTGGGGAACATCATCTCTAAGTATGGCATTTGTATTGATCCTGCAAGAGTGCAATCCATTCATCAATTAGATTTCCTAAGGAACAAGAAAAAGATTTAATCTTTCAATGGGAAAATCATTTTCCTAAGAAGATTCATCCCCAATCTAGCCGAGCATTTGAAGGAGATGATAGACATGCTGAAGAAGGATAGTGAGGCAAAGTGGTCTTTAGAGGCTAAGAAATCATTTCATGTAGTAAAGCTTGCATTATCTGCTTCTCCTATTTTGATTAACCTAGATTATGCTTCATATTTCATCATCTTTTCTTTTGCCTTCAAGCATATATTAACAACAATCCTAATGCAAAAGAAATATCAGAAAGATGAGTAGCCCATAGCTTTTTTTAGTCACACTATAAGAGATGCAGGACTAAGATACAATATCAATGAGAAGGAGGCCTTGGCTTTGGTGAAAGCTCTCAAAGATTTTCGAGTTTATATTTTTCATTCTCATACCATTGCTTATATTCCTACTTTAGGAGTGAAATAAATTCTTGTGCAGACAGATCTTGAAGGAAGAAGGGGAAAATTGGTTGTAGCTATGATGGAGTATGATTTGGAGATAAAGCCTACAAAGCTCATCAAGGGACAAGGTTTACCCAAACTCATGGCTGAATCAAATCTACATGCACTAGACATCAATTTGATTGCTACACTTTCTTAAGAACAAGAAGAAGATCACCCTCTCCTACAAGTGTCTGATATGTTTATTTCCTCTCCTTGGTATTTCAACATTGTCTATGGTTTGCATCACTTAAATCCTCCATCGGAAGTTCCCAAAGGTAAATCTAGATATCTAAAATTGAAGGCTTCAAAATATTGTATTCTAGATGGTGTTTTATATTGGAAAGATCCTGGTGGTGTGCTGCTAAATTGTTTGGTAGAAAATGAAGCTAAGGATGTCATGAAATATTCCCATAAAGGAGACTATGGTGGTCATCACTTTTGGAAAACTATAGCAAATAAGATCTTGAGAGCCGGTTTCTATTGCCCACCCTTTCTTATGATGTATACAAAACATTGATGAGCTACCATGAATGTCAGATTTTTCAAGGAAAGAGAAAGCTTTTGTCATTTCCCTTGCAGCCTAGCTCAATTTCAGCTCCTTTTTCAGCAGTGGGGTCATGATTTCATTGGTGAAATCCATCCTTCATCCTTAGCACAACATAAATGGATATTGACAGCCACAGACTACTTCACAAAGTGGATTTAGGCAATCCCAACTAGGCAAGCTACTGATTCTGTTATCATTCAATTCATTGAGTCTAATATCTTGTCTAGATTTGGCTGCCCATAGAAAATAATTACCGATAATTTTGTTGCCTTTAAGTAAAAAATAATGGTGGACTTCTGTGCCAAATATCATATTGTGTTAGTACATTCTATTGCTTATCATCCACAAGGGAATGGTCTTGTTGAATCCTCCAATAAATCTTTGGTCAACATCATCAAGAAGGTTCTAGAAGTGAACAAGAAGAACTGGCATAAAAAGCTCGTCAATGCCTTATGGACAGACAGGGTCAACACTAAAAAATCAATAGGTATGTCCCCTTTTTAGTTGGTGTATGGGATTGATACATTTTTTCCTTCATCTCTTGTTGTTTCGGTCATGAAAATTATGTAGGAATTGGATAGTGACACTAATTACATACAAAGAAGGATAAATTAGATGATTCATTTACAGTAGATAAGGGAAGAGGTTCTCAAAACATATCTAAACTCCAGTAGAAGACAAAAAATATTTATGATCGCAAGACCAAGGAAAACAATTTCAATTTAGGAGATGTGGTTCTTTGGTGGGATGCTAGAAATGAAGAAAAAGGAAAACATGGCAAATTTGAAAACTTGTGGAAGGGGCCTTACATAATTTTTGGTTTCAGAGGAAAGAATGCTTTCTAATTGGAAGAAATGTGGGGGAAGATTATTTAGGAGGAGCGATCAATGATAGGCTTCTCAAGCAATACTATGTTTGAAAGAGTTCTGAAATTTCATCATCATTTTATATATCGGTGTGTCCCTTATTTTCCAACAATCTAAGTGGTTGTCATAGGAGTTTGAAGCCTGAAGAGAAGGCCCTAAGGATTCTTTGTTTAGATATTGTTTTGGTTTTTATTTTACTTTTCAGTCATTGTCATGTCAAAAAGTCAGTCAGTTTTATGTCAAAGTCTATTTTTCTACATGTTGACTCCATTGCCCAATGGATCAAGCTACTTGGTCTACATTGTTATTGACACCTCCAAGGAGCTACCATCCCTAGCTAGAGCCAATGTTAGTGTCAATCTTGTTTTCCTATCACTAGGATCAAATGTGCTTTAACTAGGCTTGTCAGGACTCTCAAAATCAAATTTTGTCATGTCACTAAGTTTACACAGTAAAATTTGGTCACTGTTTGGTCAATTTAGGAATGAGTTTTGTCTTTTGGAAAATTCCCCTATGCTGGTCACCTATCTCATTTTTATGAAGGTTTCATAATAAAGGCAACTCATTCATCATCATCATTCCATTTGATTTCAGGTCTTCCATTAAGTCATTAGGGTTTCCAAGGTCCAGCATTACCATGTATAAATCCAGCAGTGAATAGAGCATGACAAGCAACTCTTTGAAATTGATTTGTTGAGTTATCACAAATTCCTCATGTTTATAGTTTGAAATATCGAGAAGAAGAAGTTCCAATGCTCAGGAAAGTGAAAACACAACTCAAGTTTCATCCTTAAAGGTGACTCTGTTTTCAAAAGTGAAAAATTAGTTTTTCAAAGGTTTGTGGGTCCCATTTCTTTTCAAAAGGAGAAATTAATTTGCCTATATAAACTAAAAAGCCCCAAAATTGAATTATTTACCTCTCACTCACTCTTGTGCATCAAGCTATTCTTCCCAAAATCAAGAGAAACTCAATTCCATAGGCAAAATTGGCAAAAACCTCAAGGCGTTGCTCTCAGGCAAAACGCACTACGCTTGGGCCAGAGTAGCCAGAAATCACTCGAAACTCTCCCAAAATCAATTTTTAAGATTGATTACCTGATTTTATTGAATCCTAAGCTGATATACAAGTAATTATACCATTTTAAAAATCTCTTTGTTTTGCAAAATCAATTCATGCCAAAGATATCTTCAATTAGGGTGTTTTAGTGAATTTATCATGCAAAAATAATAAGGTTGATGATGGGAATTTTCCTCTCTTGACTTTTAACATGTAAACTCTTACCCTACACCTATATACATGTTTGATATGATTTTTAAACCACTCAATAAACCTAAAAACATAAATTTACCTCACTAAAATTGAAACCCTAGTTCATTCCTAGGGGTTTTGGGCACTTTCCCTAAAAACTCTCTTTTTTCCTTTTCACAAGCACATTGTTCCTCCATTGATTTTCCATTCATTTTCATTCATTGTCCATAATCCATGTCCACCTCTTTCTAACCTCCTTTACCATTTTATCAACTCCACCTACCCATCATTCCACTTTTCACTCATACCTCATTGTTTTTCTCATTTTCCTGCTGCTAGGGTTTCTGTCACCATGGAAGGAGAATCTTCACCAGAGAGGAAAAGACGTCACAAGGGAGGAAAAATCCTTAGATATGATCCATCAAATTTCAATGAAATCAACTCAACCCCAATTGTCAAACAGTTCTTTGAAGATGTGATTTTCTTGGATTTCTGTAAAAGGATGAGTGAAGTGGGTTTCAATGAGCAATTGACAAATTGGGTTGCAACTCAGTTGAAAGGTGAAAGTGTTGTTATTATTGGTGTTGAATTCACTTTTTTAGTGGCCTCCATTTCACTTCCAGAGGACTACCTGATAATGGTGAATATTGGTTCAAGGGCATGAGCTTAGATCTTGAGAATTATAGACCCTTCTTGAAAACACCATACACAAAAAACATGCTCATATTATGCCTTTCAGGTACTTATTGGAGAAGTATGGCCCCTTGATTAAGATTGTCATAAAGTTCTTTACATGTGAAGGAATATTCTCCATATTATATGCCTATCATATTTTCCTCCTAATGCATTTTACATCTTAGAAGCCACTCAATATGTGCAACTACTTGTGTAGGAGCATTGCCAAAATGTTAGAGAGGATTCAGATGAAGGAAAAGGAGCACTACCCTAGCCCTTTTCATCATAGTCTGATCAATACTGTAGTCCTTCATCAACTTGCAGAGAAATATATGACTTGGGAATATTTTTTTGAAACAACTCTAAAATGGCATGAAACCAATGTGGCAACTCAACCTTCTAGCATGCCAACACAGCAAATGGAAGTGGGGTCATCTAGAAAATCAATTGAAAGAACCAAAGTACCTAATTCTAAGATGAATATGATGTACAAGAGAAGAAAGAGGGTTGTGTTTTCTTCTCATGGTGAGAAAGGGGCCAAGCCTTCTACATTAGCAAAACATGGATTGGCAGCGCGAGATAAAGACATGGTTGAGCATGAATTTGAGCTAGTTGATTTAGAGGCAAAGGATGAAACTTTAAGCATGTAGCAGATAATCAGAGATAAAGACTATCAGATCAAGGAACTCATAGTTAACATGGCAAGAGCAAGGTACATCGTTTCATTCCTAGAACAAGGAAATAGTCAGTTGAAAGCAAACCAATTAATCATGGAGGAAGAGAAAAATAAATTATTGCAGTAGGTCGGCAAGGGAAAAGTAGCCATAGAGACAAGTGAGCCTGAAGGAACACAAGGGAAGGGTAATATTAAAATGCTAAGAACAAAAGGGCTAAAGAAGGCATTGCAAGAAGAAGAGGGACACATTTTGCTGAATGAAGAGCAAGACCTAGAGGACAGAATTTCTCTAGAGGTTAATCAAGACAAGGAGCACTGGCTCAATAGGGTAAGTTATCACTTGGAAAAGCTTCTAGATAAATAAAATAGATACAACCAACTGCTAAGGCACATGGTGCACCATTACTAGGCCCAAAACATGATCTGTAACGTCAAGGTGAAGCAATTGGAGAACAAGCCCAAAAGTACCAAAAAGATGAAGGAAACTTGGATATTCTTGCTGAAGCATCTATTTGGGCTTAAAATGCATTATATTACTACTCTTGGCCAATTTTGAGAAAATTATGAGCATTTTTTGTTTTTTGCAAATTTTGAGGCCAAATTCAGAAATTCAGCAGTTCCAAGGCACTACACTTTTTCCTTAGGAATACATTTTAGGAAAAATCTTTATTTTGGAAATACCCTTCCATCCTCTAAAAGACCATTTTCTCATATTTTCCAGAGGAGGCTCAGGTTTTGAGAAAAGTGGGAAAAGGTACACAAAAACTAGCTTTCTAGACCCTTTTTTGACAGGTGTTGCTCTCCTAGAGTGACCTTGGGAGAATGAATTTTTGAAGGTGTTCCCATAGGTCATTTTCAAAAATTAAAATTGTTCAAGAAACTATACTTGACAATATAGTTTACTATTCTTTCATATACTCACTTGGACCTCACGAAGGCACCTGAAAGTGAGCTCAAAGTAGGCTACGCAGTTCTGCAATTTCCTGTGTTTTACATTGTAAATTTCACTGTGTAAAATTTCTAGTTTTCAGTTTGACTTAGTCAAAGTCAAAACTATTTATGTAATAGCACTTGTTTTGAGGCTAGGTTATGTAGGCATGAATAAATGTACATGATAGGTTGTTTTCTATGTTTAATAAGCCTCATTAAGGAAGCAAACTCCTAAACAAACTCTCTAAGAAGTGTTTGAGTTTCACATTCTCACTCTCACCTATTGGTTGAAAAAATCTTGGAGTCAGCTCCACCACCTAGGAATTTGACTCCTAAAGGTGGGAAAGTGGTCTAATAAACTATATATGTATCACTTCTCATTTAGAGAGAAGGGTTGGACTTTTCTGGAGGAGGCTTGCATGTAATGATCTTCTCAGCTAATATAGAGACAATTGCAGCTATTTTTAAGGAACTCTAGTCCAGTCAGTTCATGGTGTTTGTTCTTATTTCTATATGTTTTCTAATTGTTAAATCATATTTATCTACATGTTTTGTCTTATTTCTATGGATACCTTGCAGTTAAATAGACAGGATTCTTTATTTCAAGCTCTGTTTATATGGTTTTCATAGTTGTGTTTATGTCTTCTAAAAGCTAATGAACTCATATTTTATTATGCTCAGTAGTCTCTTCTAAACTTTATATTATATACTACATTGACAATATTCCAAGTATACCATGGCCTTTTGTTACCTACCTCCTTTCTATATTTTCTTCTGCACTCCTAAAGCCTAGATCTAATCACTAACTCCAAACCCTAGCGTAGCAAACCCTAAAATCTAAAATTCACCAACACATAAACAATCATACATATCTAGTCTAAAACTTACTACTTTAAAGTCATTTCATTGATAAAAAACTTTGAGAGATCCCTCTCTTGCTCAGTAGGTCTAGCTATTGAGCTGAAGTGGTTTGAGGTTACCCTTGTTGAACTCCTCCTCAACCTAGGAAATTGTAAGGGACTAACACCCCTCACTAGGTCCTTCACTATTATGGTGAAGGGTTTATTAGTAAAAATTACCCCTGAGGTTATAAGCAGAATCACTACACTCCCCCTAGGGTTACCATGGAAAAAAGAAGACAAGGGAAACAACACCCTTGTAAAGAAAATTTTCTTTTTGGAAGGAGAAGAACCAATAGAGGGAAAAATGGGGTTAGAAGGGAGAGCATTCCATACCCTTGGAATGAAGTCAGTTACCACCTCATCAAATATATTTCATGTGAAGGGAGATATAGTGTAGTGTATGGATACCACTTTAGACTCCTCCAAGAAATGAGATTTGGAGAGAACACAACTCCTCATAACATATTGCGTATACCCTACTTTCTTCTAGAATCCATGATAGACATGAGCATCAAAGTGCAGGAGGGAAAACATCAACAACTAGCCCATCATGGGTTGATTAAAACCATCCTTGAGGATGCTCTACAAAACTTAAGATTTCCTATTGCATGGACAACATTTATAGACAAGCAGGCAGAAGGAGCAATTCAAGCTATTGAATATGACAGAAGCCCTACTGCAATTGAGGGAGTAGAAGAAATGTAGGAAAAAGGAGTAGAAACATAGGATGATATTGAATAAGAAATAGAAGAGGAAAATGAAGAAGAGACAGAGGAGGGAACAAAAGAAGAAACATATGAGTAGAGTGAAGAAATAGAGGAAGAAAAAGAAGAGGAAGGAGGAGACAAAGAAGAGGATGAGAAAGAACATGGAAAAGAGGAAAAAGGACAGAAGGATGAACAAAGGTCTACAGCTCAAGACATAGAGGAAGGAGAATCGCCAAGGGTATCTCCAGAGCCTATAGAGAAAGAGGCAGAAGCTGCTCTTACTTCCCTAAGTACACCTGTCAAATGAAAGGGGAAGAGGAAAATACAAACCCCACTATACTTTAGGACAAGAAAGAGCACTAGGAATAGACAAGGAAGACCTCAAACCCCCAACAAAACTCCAATTGTCATTGAGGATTCACTAAAGAAACAAGAGAAGGCAGCCCCTCTAAAGAAAAATGAAGGAGAAGGATCATCAAAACAAGTTTCTCCCCAGTCTCAAATTACCTATGTTAGGAGTAATGTCACAAGGTCAGCCTCATCAAAGGGAAAAAATCTCCTAAGGAGACATAGGCAGACCTATAGGAAGTAGAGGCCATCCTACAAGAAACATAGAAAAGGGACTAGGAAGGAATTACTCAACAAGAAGCAAAGGAATATTAAGTCTAAGAATTGAGAGAACCTAGCCCACATCCAAACGTAAGCTCCTACTGTAGGTTCATTGAAGGAGGTAGGGTGACACCATAGAAGTTTTCCATTCCCCTATTCTTTGAATTTGAAAAAAAAGAGGGCAAGGACACACAGGTGGATACAAATTGCTAAGTTAAAAGGGGTAGAGGATGTAGGCCACATGGAGGAGAAATTGCAGGAGATGGGTAGAGAACTGAGCAACATAAGGGACAGACAAGCAATGATGAAATCTCAACTAGAGGCTGATAACACATGGCTAAGGAAGTAGCTACAAGAAAGGGAAAGCCAATTGGCAACTATGGCCAGTTTGTCCATGGAGTAAGGGCTAAAATTCTACATAAAGACCCTAGCACAAACAGGAACTATTATCTTCCAAGACTATAGACAATTCATTGATCTCTATTATCAAAGCACCTTGGAAGATAGAGCAAAGATATCTGAGTTTTACTACAAAATTTTACCTTGACAAATTTAAATGTATGGGACACAAATCTGAAGCTAGGGGACTTGCAATTCATGGCCTTAGCATCATGGATGAATCATGAGGAGGCAAGAGCTACAGAGATGAAAAAGGCAAAGGAAGAAGAAGAGATAGAACCGCTTATGATCAAAGCATAACAATCTAACCCAACGGTTGTCATAAGCACCCACAACCTCATTGCAAATGATCCCAAGCTTGCACCAAGATACCTTCTTGTACAAGAATAGGTAGTCACACACTTTGAAGACATGTTCAGATTTCTAGGAGATAAAAACGAGAAAGCCTGCTAAAGGAGATGGAACACCTTGTCTTACAGCCTAAAATTTAGAGAATATCATTCTCCTGACAGAATGAGAGAGACACTAAATAGAACCCTAATGTATAAGCATGCACTACAAAGACTCAAAGTCAATTGGATTGGCCTAAGGCTCAGTCCACCATTTCTTTTGGGAATGTTGGAAGGAAGAAAATAAGAAGAAGAAAGAAAGAAGTGGGAAAAGATAGAGAAGAAGGTAGGATTTTATTCACAGGAGGAAGAGACTACAACATAAGCATGGGATGTTAGAGAAGCCACTAGAGAAATGAAGGATATGGACATAGATTGATTTGCTTAGAGGATGAGAAACACTTTCACTAGGGGGTGATGATGAGGCTCATCATTGGGTAAAATATATGGACCTTAATACACCTCCAATATTACTAAAATCAACTCTTCTCATAATTCCTTACATGTTTTAATTATATTTTGCTTAATGAGATGAGTAAAAGTAAGATGTTATGTCTAGTGGTCTAATGTGCTTTGATTGTAGCTTTTTGGGAGAAAATTATGGCAAACTATGGTCCATGTATTCGAAAGAGACAAGAAGAAGAGATTATAGGAGATGGATCTTCCTCATTAAATCCTCACTCATTCGAAAATACCTCAATCAAATCACACCAACTTGGAATTGCAGGCAACCGAGTCATGAGGATAATTGGAAGTTGAGCTAGTGATAGTTAAGAACTAGTTTATCTTGAGATTGGGAGTCAAGCCTCCCTATATTTAAGGAAGTTGTTGGAAACTTCATTTGTATAAATAAGGAGGGCTAGAGCCTCATTAGGATTCAGATTTTTTTATGGAATATAACTAAGTGCTTTCGAGATGAAGAATTGTGACAAAACATTGTTATGTATTTTTTTGATATGTTAATGAAAATGAGCATTCCCTTGATCCAACACTAAGTTGACTCAGAGGGCTGAAGCTCTTGGCTTAGGGCCTAATCCTAGTATCAGAGGTTCCTCTTACTATATTTGTATGCTTATGTTACTTCATATATCACTTGTTGAATTGATTTTGGCATTGTTACATTGGAAGTATTAGTGAATTTGATTAGTTTGCTTCCATTTGTGCATAGCTCTTAACAATAGCTTCAGAGAAATAAGGAAATATCAAAAAGGCTGATAACAGGTGGATGTTGCCTCATTCCTCCCTTTAGGGACCACGATTTGAGGAAAAAATCTAATTCAACCCAAAAAGATAGAATTCTGGTTTATTATGAAATTTAGGGTTTTTCTGATAATTAGGTCAACATCTTTCAGTTTTAAGAGATAGGTTGCAGTTGTAATTTTTGATACCTTAAGATTTGGATTAGATTTCATGGTTCTTTCATAATAGGCTTCAAGCATTTCCGTGCTTGAACTAGGCAAATAAATGATGAAATTTTGTTTTACTATGTTGATGTAAACATTTCTTGTTTTGACATGAATTATGGATAAATTCCAACAATAATGTATGTGTTGTAGGATTTTCAGTGTTGTAGGAAGACCTCATATCAGTAGTCTCAACCAAACCATACCCACCCATGATTGCCAAAGGCCACTAAGTTCAAAATCTGAGTTATCATTTCACAGGGACAACTTACCATGCTTATTGACCAAATCCAACCATCATACAACTTCGGTTTGAGTTCTGAGTGAGTCCTAACCACTTCCTTGCCTTATTGCTACCATCAACCACCTTCCCTAAGCTCCATACCACTGTCCAAATCACTCCTTATGCTTTCGGCATATTCTTGTAGGAAAATAGGGGACCCTGTAGGTGAATTAGGACATCTTGTAGGAAGACCTGTAGTGGCTTGTTTTGAGCCCAATTTGTGAGAAATGCATCATGAAAGCTAGGATAAGACCCCTTATTGCCTCCCAAGACATGTGACCCATCATAACCATCTCCCTCCATACCTAACCCACCTGCCATACAATCAAGAAAGATTAGCACTCATGTTTTCACAGAAAAAGGACAAAAAAAGAAAAGGTTATTATGCCTATTCATGTGCACAACAGTTAAGTGTTTGATTAGATCAGATTGCATGCGTAGGCTAGTTAGGAATTCACATGTGTTAGATTAATATTATTCTGAAGCAAGGAATATTAATAAATAGTTAGATGAGTTGTGTGTTTTAAGCATCTATTTCAATCTCTCTTCACTGTAGTAGGTAGCATTTCATTCCTCTCAATTAGGGTAAAATTTTCCTTTCTGAGATGGTAATCAAACTTCTTCTAAATCAACATAAGGCTGGTTTGAGAAACCCTAATGGTCTATCACCCAGCTTAGTAGTGATAAAGAGTGGACCCATTGCATCTATTTGTGTATACAACACTGTCACCTCCAAGTTTATACGAACCTAGGTTTGATGAAGTAAAGTTGGTAGCCCTAGGAGTTGCAACATTCTTGTTGCAATACTGGTGCTCATCAATGATTCAATAAACCACAGATGAATTCAGCCTCCCAAATCAACCAAATTTGTTGTCAAACAGAAGAAGATTCTCCGAAGTCAACGCAAGTGAGACTAAAGTCAAATAGTTAGTCAACGCAGATCATAATTTCTCCTTTCCTTCTTTGCACATGTGGATGAATCACCTTAATTCTTATTTCATATCAGGCATGATGGATGGATGAGATGCCAAAGTGAGGTCATCAAACTTGTATTTATATGTGATCTTGGAGGAGGGTTTTGACCCCATTCAATAATTGGTGCCAACTTGTGCATTTGAGGTCAACCTAGTCAGGTATAAAAAAACTTAATTTCTCCTTCACTTTGCCAATGAAAATACCACTCATAGCTACCAATTTTTAATAGCTAGCATACACATACCTAGTATGTATACTAATAATATCTATAAGAATCAGTAAAAAAAGTGAGCCAGTAAATAGGTAGGTTAATAACACAATGTAAGCTAATACAACCAGGTAGGGGGCATTACAGGTAGGTTCTCTAAGGGCCCCAAATATAGAACATTGTTTTTGAGATCCAAATGTAAAATTTTCCTTCTGCTTAGCTAAAGATATCAAAGATTCTGAACTTATTTAAGAAGGTTTCTTATACTTGTCATAAGATCCCAGACCCCCTTCAACTCCTTAAATTTGTGTGTGAGGGGTTTTAAGCTTTGATCGAAGGAAGTATTTCAACTCCTGAGTAGAAAAGGAAGAGTTCAGGCCTAAAGAGACAAGAATAGGACTATGAGGGGGGGTAAGAGAAGGGGAAATTGGTGGGGGGGCCTCAGTCCTGGGAGTTGTGATGGAAACCTAAGTCAAGGTAGAGGGCTCATGGCCAATGTGGCAACATAATTTAGAAAGGAAAGCTCTTTCCTCATGGGGCTCAAATTCTAAAGTGCTCCAGATTGGATCATTATATTATTTATCATCTATCTTGATGATTTTAGAGTGGAAAAAGTGGAGGAATAAGCTCACAAGACAATTTTTACTGGGACCCAGTTTGGAAAAACAAGGTTTGAAACCTTCCGAGAGTGTTTTGAGGCATCAAACAGTATATATATAGATCTAGGAATCTAATAAAACTATTATAGTGTATAATTTTCAGATTTTAAATATAATTTTATCATATCTATTGTGGAAAACTACCCAATGGAATATCCATGATAGTTTATGGATCATATTTGTATCAAAGTAGGTTTCTTTTTGTGTATTGTGGATATTTGCAAGGGATATAGATCAATGGGACCAAAGGTCATAAAACCCTAATCATGGCCAATTAACCTGTGAATAACCCTTGTGATCCTACAAAAGAGAGGTTTTCACGACTAGGACAACAAGTTGCTGATATAATCGTAATGTAAATCTCATCACGGAGGCCCTGAACAATAAGCTCTGGATATTTGGAGAAGATGGGGGTTCAAATGCAAAGGACAAATTAGAAGGGAGATCAAGAAATTAGGAAGAAATGGAGAACCAACCAAAGAAATAACTTGGAGAATATCAACCTAGTTCAAGTGTCATGAATCAATTGCAACCCCCTTTTAAAATGGAAGAAAAGGTCGATGTCAAGTTATACCATGACGAGATCAATGGTTTGAAGTTGAATCACTGGTTATAGTAACTAGAAGTGTATTTCAGTGTCCATCAAATATAGGAAGAACATAACATTTCATTTCCATGACTAAAATAAGAAATCCATGCTCTGACTTGGTGGGAGAACCACACAGATACCCTGACATTAGAGGGAAATCCTCTAGTGGCTTAGTGGGAGGAGTTCCAAACCACCATTAAGTCATATTTTTAACATATTGGGTACATACAGGACCAGTGGATCTAGAGGAACTACTTTAGGAAAAAGGTAGGGCAAAGCATGTAGGAGTACACCATAGAGTTCAAAAACATGGCCATAATATTGGGTATCTCCCCAAGGAACCCAGATACACTCCTCAAGTATTTTTTGGGTCTAAACTACCATCTACAGGAGAAAGTGATGTTTTTCAATCCTAAATCAATGGACAAGGCTTGTGTATAAGCACAATATCTGGAGAACACATGCCTAAAGATAACGCAATCAAGTGGATCAAAGAAAAGAAGCAACAAGACACTTCTAAGAAGGGGGGTAGTAAGCAGAAAGAGGGAAAAGATAAAAAAAGATAACCATAGGAGACTAGTGAAAATATCCTAGCAACCACTGCAACATTGAAGACCATTCAAAGCATAAGTATTAGAAATTGCAACTAGAGCTAAACCCGAAGAACATAAATAAAGACAATAAGAAGAAGAATATCATGGCCACTAATTCAAGAAACCAAGTTGTGTTGAGATTGCAACAAGATGATGGAGCTTAGTGAAAAGAGTTGCCTTCACTAAATGGGCCCGCAGGAAAATTATGGCGCAAGTTCTATTTTTGGATCACATCAGGGATGATCACAGTAGGAGTGATCAAAGTCTATTTTTAGACTAGCTGTCAAAAAACAGAAAAGTCAAATATTATTGCCTTATAATAATATTTAGACTATAAAATTTACCTTATTCTCTTGGATGACTTCAGTTTGAGCTACAGATGTGGCACATGCAGCTGTCAGAAGGAAATACACTTTCTTTGTGGGTCAGTTGAGTTGTTGCATGCATGACTTCAGTTAGAACTCAATCAGTTGAGTTTGGTGGAGTTGATTGTGGAGTTGAATGGAGTTGTGTTCAGTTTGACTTGGTTAAACTAGTTGTAATTAGTCTAACTGCAAATAGACTAATGATGAGTTGTTAAACTAATTAGTAACTCATAATGCAACTAAATAATACATCAGTTAACTTAGTTTCATGTCAGTGCATGTTCAGTTCAGCAGGGATAGGTATTAGAGGATCAGATTGCTATCAGTTGTGACTATAGTTGTGCAAGAGGATTTGCACAATCAATGAGATTGAGTTATGCCAATGAGAATTGGCCAATACCAAGTGATTATAGCCTCTGCTCACGTGATTCCCAGTGTGAGTGATTCTTTTGAGGTAAATATGATTTTGGTTCAACCATTCTCATCCATTCTTGAGCACGTATTGAGCAGTGGAGGCAGGCAAGCAGTGGAATAGATTTAGAGATCATATCTGAGTTGTATTGTGTGTAACAGGTGGAGATAGTGTTGTCTACTTGTGAGAAGTATTGACTATTGTAATGTTACATGTTCTCAATCATTAATACACAGATAATGTGGGGTTTTCAGCTATAAGCTTTCCCCGTGTTACATACTGTGTTAATGTGTGCATGCTCTTGATGTTTTATTGTTATTGATGCTGCTATATTGATTATCAACGTAGAGGAGCTTGTGTATTGTGTATGTATTCCGCAATATTACATGATCAGGATAGTCTCCATTGAATATGTGTTTATTATTCAAAATTTCTACATGGTATCAGAGTTGTTGATCATCATATCTACTATTCAGGAAGTGTTTACATTCTATTTCTTCAGGCAGAGTCTGTAATTGGGCCAGGTAGCCTCTGGATTCATCCTTCCTTTGGAAGGTGAGATATCCGATAAATGCCCATACAGTTAATCTTTATACGAGAAACATTTTTTTTCACGAATCTTATATCCGAGGCGGTTGAGTTTGGAGCTGGTGGAATTCGAATTTGCAGTAGTGTTTTCTTGGTGTCAACAAGGCAATGTCTTTCAATAAATTGTGATTGGAGTATGCTCTTGAGGGCAGCTCAAACTATATTTCATGGAAGGATAGGATGGAGGTAGTATTGGATGATAACAGGCTGAAGGAGTTCATAGAGACAAATGTCCCAAAGCCTACTGATGCTACTCAAGCTGATGCTTGGCAAAAGAAGATCGCAAAAAGTCAAAGGATTCTGTTGGAGGGCGTGAAGGATCACATTGTGTCCAGCCTGCATGGAAAGACTTCTCCATATATGATGTGGAAGGCTTTAACAGATCTATTCCAAAGCAAGAGCGATCAGAGGAAGTTGGCGCTCAAAGATAAACTCAGAAACATCAAATACGAGAAGGGTGACAGTATGCCCAAGTATCTCACGAAGTTCACTTAATGTCGAGATGAACTGGGAAGTGTGGGGGTTACTGTCGATGATGAGGACTTGGTGAGCTTGGCTCTCCTTGGTCTTCCGAAGAGTTGGCATTCCTATGAGGACTCTGTCAATGGTCGGGAGAAGTTGCCAAGATGGGAAAGGCTATGGTCAGATCTTGTGCAAGTGGAGATCAGGCAGAGTACCAGGGACGGATCTTCGTCAAAGGGAGCTGATGAAGAGAATTGTGCTTTGGCTGCCAAAGCAAAGAAAGGGAAGAGCAAGAAAGCTTCTCAGTCTGGTGCGAAAGGCAAGAAGCAGGATATGTCCAAGGTGAAGTGTTTTCACTGTCACCAGCACGGACACTATGCCACAAATTGTCCGCAGAAGAAGAAGAACAAGCAAGCTGCTGGATCTGCAGGGGGAGAGGCCTTAGCTTCTCATTTGAGCTTAATTTTTCATTGATCACATGCTTGGTTTCAAGTGTGATGGGATCAGTGTGGTTCTTGGAAAGTGGTGCGTCTTTTCACATGACGGGAGATAGAGATTTGTTCTCTGATCTGGAGGACAAAGATCTTGGAGTGCACATCGAGATGGGCGATGATGGTAGATACAGTGCGACCGGTATCGGTACCATTTCCTTTGAGAGGGAGTCTGGTAAACCCTTTGTATTGAAGGAAGTCATGCATGTTCTAGGATTGAAGAAGAATCTCATCTCAGGGGCGATGTTAGAAGACAAGGGGTATGATGTTGTTTTCAGCGAGGGAAAGGCCTTCCTGCGCAGCAAGACAACTGGTGAGACCCGGAAGATAGGGGTTCGAGTGAGGAACCTTTATCAGTTTCATGTAGATGGATGCGCAGCAATGGCAGGCAAGGCAGAAGGATTGGTGAGCCGGGATGATGGCGAGTTGTGGCACAGGAGATTGGGTCACCTTCACCATGGAGCCTTGAAGATACTGCAGCAGATCACTACAGGGCTTCCTAAAGGCACACTTGCGCATTCAGATCAGTGCAAGGGGTGTACTTTGGGGAAGTTTGTGAAAGCCACCTTTCACGAGAAGGATAGTTGCACCACGACGATCCTTGAGAGAATTCACACAGACGTGTGTGGACCTTTCTCAGTTGCTTCGACAACAAAACACAGGTATTATGTGATTT
>APFE031157812.1:168242-198151 GCA_000404065.3 Pinus taeda | reverse complement strand
GGAGAAGAAGTGGATGCCACTGTTTATCGACAGTTGGTGGGGTCGCTGATGTATTTGGTCAATACATGACCCGATATATGCTATGTAGTTAACCATCTTTCACAAGCTATGGTTAAGCCTACCAAGCTCTTCTGGAAGGCAAGCAAGCATGTATTATGCTATTTGAGAGGCACATCGGGATATGGATTGTTGTACAAACAAGAGGATGAGATGAAGCTATGTGGCCTCACAGATGCAGATTGGGCAGGGATCCCAACGGATAGAAAGAGCACATCAGGAGGGGTCTTCAGTATTGGATCGACAACAGTTTCTTGGTACAACAGGAAGCAAAGATCCGTGGCACTCAGTTCAGTAGAGGCCGAGTATATGGCAGTAAGTTTGGCTGCATGCGAGGTTATATTGATGAGGAAGATTCTGGTTGGTTTGTTCGGTTCTCATTTAGAGCCTACTGTGATTTACTGTGATAACCAATGTTGCATTAAACTCTCAGCTAATCTTGTATTTCATGATAGATCTAAACACATTGACATCAGGTACCATCATATCAGAGATTGTGTGCAGCGGAGGATCATGTTACTTTCATACATTCCAACGGAGGACTAGGATGCTGATATTCTGACGAAGGCTCTCACCAAGAGAAAATACGAATACCACCGAGGCAGGATGGGGGTTGTTGATAATCCATATCTTCTCGAGAGGGAGTGTTGAGATTGCAACAAGATGATGGAGCTAAGTGAAAAGAGTCACCTTCACTAAGCGGGCCCGCAAGCAAATTATGGCGCAAGTTCTATTTTTGGATCACAGCAAGGATGATCACAATAGGAGTGACCATAGCAGGGATGATCACAGCAGGAGTGATCAAAGTCTATTTTTAGATTGGATGTCAAAAAATAGAAAAGTAAAATATTATTGCCTTATAATAATATTTAGACTATAAACTTTATCTTATTCTCTTGGAGCACTTCAGTTTGAGCTACAAATGTGGCACATGTAGCTGTCATAAGGAAATACGCTTTATTTGTGTGTCAGTTGAGTTGTTGCATGCATGACTTCAGTTAGAACTCAATCAGTTGAGTTTGGTGGAGTTGATTGTGGAGTTGATGGAGTTGTGTCCAGTTTGACTTGGTTAAACTAGTTGTAATTAGTCTAACTACAAATAGAATAATGATGAGTTGTTAAACTAATTATTAACTCATAATGCAACTAAAGAATACATCAATTAACTCAGTTGCATGTCAGTGCATGTTCAGTTCAACAAGGACAGGTGTTAGAGGATCAAATTGCTATCAGTTGTGACTATAGTTGTGCATGATGATTCGCACAATCAATGAGATTGAGTTATGCCAATGAGAATTGGCCAATACCAAGTGATTATAGCCTTTGCTCATGTGATTCCCAGTGTGAGCGATTCTTTTGAGGTAGATACGAGTTTGGTTCAACCATTCTCATCCATTCTTGAGCACGTATTGAGTAGTGGAGGTAAGCAAGCAGTGGAATAGATTTGGAGATCAAATATACGTTGTATTGTGTGTAACAGGTGGAGATAGTGCTAGATACTTGCGAGAAGTATTGACTATTGTAATGTTACATGTTCTCAATCATTAATATATAGATAGTGTGGGGTTTTCAGCTGTAAGATTTCCCCAGGTTATATACTGTGTTAATGTGTGCATGCTCTTGATGTTTTATTGTTATTGATGCTGCTATATTGATGATCAACGTAGAGAAGCTTATGTATTGTGTATGTATTCCACAATAGTACATGATCAGGATAATATCCATTGAATATGTGTTTATTATTCAAAATTTCTACAAGTTGAAAGCAACTCAGATGTGGATGAGAAGATCATTTATACATCAGTGAAGAAAGAGGTGAATTTGAGTAGCCTTGAACAATAGGAAGAGAAAGGAATGACTATACTCTTCCATATAAAGATACAGGTCAAGAAGACAAATATTGATGCTCTATTTGACACAGGATTATAGGTGAATCTCATTGCAACAGAAATGGTCAAGAAGTTGGGGCTAGAATTTTGTGATCATCCAAAACCATAGCCACTAGGATGGATAAATACGGATGTAGAGTTGAAGGTAATAAAACAATGCAAAATTATATTTGCCATCAATGTTGATTTTATTGATGAAGTAGAACTAGATGTGTTTCCCCTATAGTATGTGGAGTCATGTTTGGGAATCCCTACATATACATGCGAGATGCAATATTCATGTGGAGATCCAACCAATAGTGGCTAACCAAGGATGGAAAATAATTCACCATTAATGCACACAAGGGCAAGTCGAAAATTTCATTGGTAAGTGCCAACCAAGCCAAGAAAGTGATCAATTCTAGCAAGAAGTATGTTTTATTATTTTTAAGAGAAAATTATTCTGTAAAAGTGTCAACAAGAGGCAAGGCATCCCTAGAGGGATGCACTAAGAAATAGGAACAATGAATGGAAGAGTTTCTACAAGCATACAAGGATGTGTTCCAAGATCCTAAAGGGTTACCACCTAAGAGGGAAGTGGAGCATGAGATCCAACTATTTACAAACTCCCCATTTCCAAACATTGTGATGTACATTTAGTCTATTATAGAAGTGAGTGTGGTGAAGAAACAATTGTAGCAGAAGCTAGAACAGGGTGTCATTTGACTAAGTACATCACCATGCGGGTCACCCATCATCATTGTGCCAAGAAAATATGGGACTTGGTGGATGTGTATATAGTACCAGGTATTGAACAAATTCACACTCAAGAATAGGTACCCTCTGGTCAGGATAGATGATTTGTTTCATAAGCTGCAACATAAAAAATACTTTACCAAGTTGGACTTAAAGTCTAGATATCACCAGGTTCAAGTCAAAGAAGAAGATAACCAAAAAGACCGCCTTCAAAACCAGGCAAGGTTTGTATGTGTGGTTAGTCATTCCATTTAGCCTCTATAATGCACTAGCTACATTTATGAGGTTAATGAATTATTTATTGCACCCTTTTATAAATTGATTTTCTATTGTCTATTCAAATAATATACTAGTATACATTGTTACCTAGGAGGAGCACATCTCACATTTGACACATGTGCTGGAGACATTAAAGAAGCACCAACTACTATCGAATCTCAAGAAGTGTGAGTTTGCGTAACATGCTTTGGTGTATTTGTGGTATGTGATAGGCAGAGGAGCGTTGAAGATAGATCCTACTAAGATGGAGGCCATCGTGAAATGGAAAGTGCCTACGAATATTTTCGAGGTTAGGATTTTGATTGGGGCAATAAAGAACCTGAGGAAATTCATAACGTCATTTTCAGGAATAGTAGCACCACTCTATGCCATAATAGCAAGTGGTAAGAGTTTCCTGTGGAGAAAGGGTTAGCAGAGGGATTTCAAGGAGCTAAAGAAGAAAATTAATCAAACACTAGTTATGGCATTAACAAACTTGCAAAATCCTTTTAAGTGGAGATATTTGTGAGCGGTATACTATGGGAGCGGTCTTGATGCAGGGAGGAAGGCTTGTATGATACCATTCTAAATAATTTCATGGGGAAATTATTAACTACCCTACCTAGGAGAAGGAGCTATATTCCCTGGTGCAAGCGGTGAATAAGTTGAAGCATTATCTGATGGGAAAGGAGACAATATTACACATAGATCGCTAACCACAACAACACTTGCAAGCCTAGAGTAAGTTATAGCATACCGAACATTACAAGTGGATGGGGTTTCTACAACAATTTCATTTTTTCATCAAGTACAACAAGTTGGATGATATGCTTTCAAGGCCACCCACATCAAACATCACAACTTTAGGAACTCTTATACACATGAATCTATTCACCCATGATACATATAAAAAGTCATATTCAGAAGATAAGGACTTCAAAGAGGTGTTTCAGTTGATGCACAGTCAGAGTCATGTGCACAATAATGACAACATCATTGACTACCATCTCTAGGATGGATTAATCTACAATACGGATACACGATGTGTTCCTAAAGGTGAGATTCAACTGAGAGAGGCTCACACCTCTAAGGTTGCAGGGCACTTTGGTGTAGGGAAGATCATGGCCAACTTGTAGAGGTATATGTATTAGCCCAAGATGTAAGAACAAGTAGCTGGGTTCATAAGAGGATGCATGATTTGTTGTACCAACAAGCCTAATAATAAGAAACAAGGTTTATTTCATCCCTTACTTGTACCCACTCATCCTTAGGAAAGAATATCCATGGACTTTATGGGAGGTTTACCAACAACCAGGAAGGGACATGACTACCTATTTGTGGTAGTTGATAGGTTCAATAAGATGCGTGTTCTGATGCCCTATAAAAGGATGATGAGTGGATAAGAAGTAATAATTTTATTCTTTGGACAGGTGTGGGTGCACTTTGGATTACTAAGGAGCATCATTTCAAACAGGGATACAATATTTCTCATTGCATTGTAGACTACATTGTGGGAGAAGATGGACGCGAAGCTGAAGAGATCTACCACATTCCATCCACAAATAGATGGGAAGACGAAAGTAGTCAACAGGAATTTGGTGTAGCTTCTGAGGGGATACAAGCAGAAGCATATGAAGACCTGAGATGAAATTATGGTATATATACATCATTCTTACAATAGAGAAATCCATACTTTTATAGGAAAGTCCCCATTTGAAACCTATTTTGGATATTTACCACCTTCACCTTTGGAAAATGCATAGGGACAACAATGACAAGTGAGGGAAGATGTTACAGAAGACAAAAGATTATTTTTAGGGGAAAAACTTTGTTATTTTAGTGTCACAATTTTTTTCCATATTCTACACACAGAGTGTCCCTATCCAATGACATAAGTATCATGTCAATAATGCAAAAGTTATGCCACTCAGAAGTTGACCTTCATGTTTTCACCTTCATATACATCAGCCCCCATTATTCATGAAAAAGGGGCTAGCCATGTGACTATGATGTATAATATTCTATAAGAGTCTATATTATAACTCTGGTTAAAAATTGAAGTAATCAAACCTAACCACTAGTAGACTATCAGGTTGTGTTATAAGCATACCACTAGGAGGAAAAGGGGTTCCATTCTTTCAAGTGGATTTGTTCCATAGTTAAGCAAAAATAGGCAAGAGAGATAGGAGATAGAGCACATAAAGAGGATATGTGTACTTTAGCAGCCCACGAGCCACATACCATACTTCTTTGTACTCTCAGTCGTATTTCTATTCAGAGAAATAGAGTAGAGTGGCCTCACCTTCCAATTGGGTTTTTCTTGTGAAAGGGTTTCCTAGAGTATATCTTGTGTCAAATGTGTGTGTGAGCTTTTATTTCATTGTTCTCTATTTTTTGCAAAATTTCAAATTTGCATGCATGCACTATTAACAGTATATATACATATTCAGAAATCTAATAAAATTGTAATAGTGTAGAATTCTCAAATTTTAAATATAATTTTATCATATTGTTATGACAAATTATTGAATGAAATATCTACCACAATTTACGGATCACAAAGCCTTCATATCCATCAAACCAAATTTCAATATAGGACTATTTAGAAAATTAGATAAAGAGGAAAAACAAAATTCTTACCCAAAAAAACTCTTCAATTTCCTATAATCCAAAGGGTTGAGCATGTATATTTGAAAGCATAGCGAGATTACTAATAGTCAATTTACTAAAATAGTGTAATATTGTTTTTCATATCACTCTTAAGAAATTCTTACAATTTAGGGTCTCATTTCTATCTTTCCAAATTGTGAACTTAGTTAGAATGTAAATGACCATATATATATATGACATTTGCCATATCTAAATAAACTCACTTTGTAATTCACCTCCCTCCTACTTAATGATTGAATCTCCATACTCAATGGTAATTATGTTCACTATCTTGCTAGAGAAATTTAAACATACTAGAATCTTAACAATTCTACTCATTAAAAATATCATAGAAAATTGGCAAACGTGCATCCAACCCAAATCCAATAACCTCCATTTTTTCAAATATCAAATCAAAATCAACCTTCTATTTACCCAACGGAATTTTAACATCCACGTGAGTGTGCACGGTGCATACCATGCAGCCCCAAACCAGAATCATGCATTTTGGTGAATAACTTAAAATGTGACCACTCATCCATTTTTTTTTGAGCATTTCCATAGACATTCTCCAAGCAGATCTACCTATTGGAGCCATATCCTCCAGCTTTCGGATGCCATGAATTTCACGCCTTCACCGAGCACAAGGTTAGGCTCAGTTCGACGCTTAATGCACGTCCTATGTGTTTGGGAATGCTCCATAATATTATTGGTCAAAGGCGCAACTGTCAAAGATGACGATTATACCTGCTGTCCACCGTTCATCAATTCCGAAGTGAGTAGATTCCGTAAATTTCCTTGACATTGATTTGTCAGAGAAATTAGGGTTTGAAAGAATATTTTCATTTTGCAAAGAAGTTGACTCATGAGAGATCGTGGCATGGGATCATCAGGGGAAAAGCCTCCATTTGCTGAGGGTACTGTACGATGGGAGATTGGTGAACAGGTGAAGATTCGAACACGTCTCCATTACTTCTCAGTTCCTCGGATCTTTAGTACCCGAAGTACCCAGCTACCTTATTTTATCAGTTTCCTGAATGAAAGATTTGAATGATACATGCAGGTTTGCATACGGAAAATTGATTTTTTTCCACGTGTAAATGATCAACAAAGGATGTTGGTGAGCTCAGATCTGATTACCCATCAGCGGATTGTCCCAATAATCGATGATTTCCTCTTCCCTGGTGCAGATTCGACCAATCCAAAGCGAAATGTGTAGTCAGTAAAGCCAGGACAAGCTTATCTTCAGACGACACTAAGCCCTAGGCATTTTATAAACTATTTTTAATATCGTAAATATTAAAATATTATATATATATACATATATCTCCTAAATAACTTACAAATTATTTTTAATCTCTTATATATATATATATATATCTTCAACTAACTTCGGAAACCAGCATTCTCCCACCCCACTGAAACCTTAATAGTCATTTAAGTATTGTCTTCAGTCTGTCTCCTTAATACGGCCATTCTTAATTCGATTGCCCATCTCGAGAATCGGACAGGTGTGACGATACTGTTTTTTGGGACCTCACTCCTATCTTTGGATTTCGAAATATTATGCGAATGAAATCAAATCCATATGAAATAAAGAGATTAGTGAAAAGTGGCAGCATTCTAGTGCAATTTTAAATAATCTTGTTGTTTTTTTATGGAGTTGTCTATAATGCGACTTTTTGGAGATTCCGGTGACGGTATCCGGCGGAAGAAATGAGGTTAAATCTTGATTTTTAGCAGTTAAAATGGTTTTTTAACTGCATATTTGGATTCAGCGCCCTGAAAAACCCCTGGGAGCCATTGATTGTGCAGAAACTAGCTATCAAACTTGGGATTCCAATGAATTGCTGCCGGATTTTGACCTGAAAAATTCCGCCGGAAAGGCTTTTCAAAAAGTTCGCGTTATAGACTACTGCTTTTTTTTATTGTTATTATTAATTTTTTAGAAAAATATATAAGTAAATAATTTATGTATTTTAGAATTTTAATTTAATTATCTATAATAATTATTATATTGTTAGTTAGATTTCATTTTATAAAATATTATATTGTTAGTATAGATTTAATTTTATAAAATATTTTAAAATATTAGTTAATCATTATACACAAATTATTATTATGATATTTTTTGTTACTTTAATTAAATTGATTAATTAAAAGAATGTTTTTGTTTTTTTTTTCATGGAAAAGGTCGTAATTTCTATTAATATATAAGAAATTATATTTTGTAGATGCCCATGCATATTCATAAGGAGGCAAGATTGCCCGTCAAGATACAAGAAACTGTCCAGAAATGACTTAACTGCTAATCACTATTGCTCCTCCCAGGGAGCCAGCCATCAACCAAGTTGTATCAAAACTCCCCTCCGCATGGAGGAGGAGATAAAACCAAAATTTTATCGTCTCTACGCAGAGAGAGATGTACTATGTGCCAAGTCCAAAACTGTAGTATTTACAACCGCAAAAATAGATATAGGAAATAAAAACATAAATCTACAATGATATCAGTAAGTGTTGGGCTTATAGCCCAATCTATCCATGATCAACAAAAGGTCTGTGGTAGTATTGATGGTAGGTACCATCAATTTCCTCCTGGATCAGCCAGTCATCGTCCTGTAGATGCGCTGCCTCTTTTGAAAGTTGATCAGCCTCCGTATTCTGTTCCCTGTAAATATGTCGACAGACAAATGAGTCAAAAGAGGATATCAATCTTTGAGCTTCTCCAAGTATGTGCCTCAATGTATATGCATTACAATGCGAAGTATTGTTGAGCCAGTCGCACACAATTTTTGAATCACCAAATAACTGAAGATCTTTGCAATGATGTACTAAGGCGAAGTATATGAGGTGTTTTGTTGTACAAAGATCAGCAAAATTGTTGGTACCCCTGCCCAGGTTGATATGGATTTTGAACTTGTGAGAGGCATTCAGGTGTAGTATGACTCCTCCTCCACATCCTGCCTCCTGAGCAGAACCATCAAAATATGCCCAAGGTTTAGTAAAGTCTATGATTTCAGGAATGATGGTGCGTGGAGGGGCAGAGTTGTCATCCTCAGGAAGAAGGTCATGATCAGTGATGGTATGAAGCAGTATAGTAGGCCAGCGGGGGTCTTTCAGTTTGAAAATGGAGTGGTTTCTAGCGATCCAAATAGCCCAGTAGGCTAGAAGAGGCATGTTCCTGGCTTTTCCCCTGTGGTCATGACACCAAGCTTTCCAAGCTTCTTGAATTTTGTTGCCTTGCCAGGGATTGAGGGAAGTATAGTGAGCAGAGATACAGTTCCAAAATTCTCTGGAGGAAGGGCAGCTAAGGAAGAGGTGTTCTGTGTTCTCTTCATCGAGTCGACAAAGATGGCACCGAAAAGGTCCATGAAAGGATATTTTCATCAAATTGGCACCAGTAGGGATCTTGTCAAACAGAATGTTCCATAGTAAAAGGCGGGTGCGAGGGGCAACCTTGAGCTTCCAAAAAGATCTCCAGTTCGGGTCAATGGACTGTGGTTTATGTGGATCCATGAGCCTGATGTATCCTTCTTTGGGGGAGTACAAGTCGTTCTTTGCAAATGCCCAGATAACCTCATCCAGTTCCTCAGTCAGGCATATATGTGCCTGAGTGAGGGCTTCAATGTAATGTTGCCATTCAAGTCGCCAATGCTCGGGGATATCCAAGTCGAGAGCCGATTTCCATGCCTGTTGAAGAAATGTGGAATTGATCCGATCTCCGATATGCTTTATGTAAATGATGCCTCTATTGTTCAAGTATCTTACTGGATCAACTGACAATCTGTGAGCATTACCACATCCCACCCTAGGATCGATGCCTATACGAACTGCATTCCCTTCATTAATTCTCCAAGTGATACCTTGTCGCAATAGGGGTAATGCATTCATCATCGCCTTCCAAATGTTGGAGATGTTGTTGTTCAAATGATGTGTCTGTCTGAACCAATCCATCAAGTTCATGGGCCATATATATTTTGCTTGAGCAACCTGAGACCAAAGACTGTTGGAGGTGATGAGTTTCCAGCCTAATTTTGCAGCCAATGCTTTCGAGAACAGATCAAGCCTTTTTATGCCCCATCCTCCCCATCGTTTAGGTAATGCAATCCTTTCCCATTTGACCCATGCAAAGATATTCCCTGGTTGGTTACCCTTCCATAAAAATCTACAACATATCCTTTGAAGTCTGCTCAGGATGCCTCTCGGTATCCATGCTAGGGTCATCCAGAACATAGGTGTGGCTTCAATAACTACCTTTATGAGTATTAATCTACCAGCCTGGGAGAGATATTTATGGTACCAAATCTGTAATGTTTTTCCACTTTCACAATAAGCCACGACTAGTCTGCAATCCTGTATCCAATCGACTTCAGCCGGAAGCCTAGGTATTTGAGCCTGTCTTCCAAATTGAGGGCAGAGAAGGGAAAGCGTTGGGTAGAATAAATGGTCTCATGCTGGGAGCATCCAAATATGGTAATAGTAGATTTGCCTTCATTAACAATCATCCCTGTAGCCTGTTGAAAGAGCTTGAATATATTTTGTAAAATAGTGGAGTCTCCTAAACTACCATTTAAGAAGATCAGGACATCATCAACAAACAAAATATGAGTCAGGTAAAGGTTGTCCAAGATCTTGATTCCAACCAACTGATTTCTGTCGCGAGAAGCGATGATGGATCTACTTAATCCTTCCATAATCAGTAAAAATAGAAGAGGGGAGAGAGAGCATCCTTGCCTAAGCCCTCTCTCGGATAAGAAAAAAGGAGTAGCTTCCCCATTTAATAAGACACTGTAAGTTACATCCTTTATACAGCTCATGATCCATTTGATGTATGCGAAAGGGAACCCCAGATGAGTCAATAATAATCTAATATATAGCCAATTTGCTCTATCGAAAGCCTTCAAGAGATCCACCTTCAAGATCATACCCTTCTGTTTCTTTGTCTGTAAAGTGTGAAGGAGTTCCTGAGCCGTGGCAATCACCTCATGTATCTATCGATGCTGTAGAAACGCAAATTGCTCAGGAGATATATACTTAGACAGAATTGGCTTCAATCGATTTACAATTATCTTAGCTATAATTTTATAGAGGTAGTTACAAAGTGAGATGGGTCTAAAATCATTGAAGGAGGTAGGGGAATCAGACTTCGCTATGAGGGCAATAAAGGTAGATTTTATGGCAAAGGGAATGTTGCCACTTCTTCTGCAGTCCTCCAAGATCCTAAGTAAATCACCCCCCAGGATATCAAAAAAATAAATGTAGAATTCGATAGTCCACCCATCAGGTCCAGGACTCTTATCTTTCTTGAACCATTTGATGGTGGCTTCAAGCTCCTCCTTCGTCACTTCCATCATCAGATTCTCCGAGTCCTCCTGTTGAACAAACCTAGGGAAAAGTTCAGCCACCCGCATTATTTCCAATATGTTAACTTCTCTAGGCGCCTTGTAGATGGATTTGAAGTGCTCATTGGCTAATCTAGCCAGGCCCTATTGCGCTGATACCACTTGACCTTGTTCATTTTGTAGCTCCCAGATAGTATTGATGGCTTTCCTGCCATTTGCAAATTTATGATAAAACTTGGTATTGTTGTCACCTTCAGCAAGCCATATTGCCCTACTTCTCAGACGCCAACTCTCCTCTCTTTCCTTCAGGATATGGGTACATTTTGTGACAAGGGAAGTGTATGCTTCCTTGTATGCCTTTGATAGAAAGGTACCATTTGATGCGCCTTCAAATATAGCTATGTGCCGTTTTGCTTCCTTCAACGTGTTATCATCTCTTATTCGCTTCTGGTGTGCCCAATCTCTAGAGATCCTCTTGAGGTCCGTCAGCTTCCTGATGAAGCCAGCAATATGATCCTCCCAATCCGAAATAGGATTGGATCTCCAATATTCTGTCACCAATTGTGGGTATGGGATCCTTGAGCGAGGAGGCATTGAATTTGAATGGGCTTTTAATCCTCTGATTGTTATTTGTAAGTTCCAAAATATAGGCCGATGATCAGATATACCTCAAGAGCCAACCCATTACCTAATACGAGGATGAAGGGTTAAGAAGGCTTCTTTGATGAGAAACCTGTCTAGCCTTCTAGCAAGACTGTGATCGCCGCTTCTGTTATTAGTCCAGGTATACTGGATTCTAATAGGAGGAATGTCTATCCACTGATGCTCTTCAAGTAAGGTGGAGATTGTGTCGGAAAGGTTGTCCACCTGGGCCGAGTGACCCCAGGATTCGCAATAACCCAATGAAAAGTTCAAATCTCAACCCAGGATGATATTATCTACCTGTAAAAGTTCGAAGTCGAGAAAGGTCCTCCAGAATGTTTCTCTATCCAAACAAGGTACATATACATTTATGATACGGATATCAGATCTGATTGAGTGGGTGAATACATCTATACCCAAGAAACCTCTGCCTCCCCAAGCATTCCTAAGCTCCATAGACTTGTTACAAAACCCAATCGCAATGCCTCCCGATCTCCCGGATGCGTCCAATGCGAGGAAGGTCCAATTCAGCTTCCATGAGTTGAGGGTAGGTATGAGGGATGTCGCCGAGCAAAGAGTTTCTTGTAAGAAAATGACATCTAATTTAGACGAAGTGAGCAGTCTTCTGAGGGCTAGTTTTTAAGGGGGGCTAGCGACCCCTTGGCAGTTGAAGGATAAGAATTTCATGGAGGGTGAGACTGAGGGCCATCCCTTGCTCTAAGGGCCCTGTCGATGGTTTGTTGTCACCCAAGGGCAACTTCTTCATCCACAATGTGTCTAGCTTTGGAGAGCTGAGAGGGGCATCCCCTAGATGATTTTAGGGTGGCCGGGAGACAGATAGGGTCCAAGCCAATCGCATATGAACCCTTGCCTTTTGTTCTGGAATGGAGAGGGTATCGGGGGGTGATAGGGGGAGAGTGGGAGGGATAGTGGAGATGGAGGATGAAATTAGGGAGGGGATGCAAAGGGATGGACAGTTGGAGGGTAGGGGGAGGGAGCAAATGAGGGGGGGGGGATAAAACCAAGGGATCTCGAGAGAGTCGAAGAGTTTGAAAGAGGAAAGGGGGGGGGAAGTACCCATGAATGAAAGAGATGCAATAACATTAGATAATCTAGATACAGAAGGAGAGGCAAGGAATAACATACCCACAGTCGAGGAGATCTCCTTTGCTGTGCCGGAGGGTGTTGAACGAGGCGGTGAGGAAGGGATGGAGTCCGCTGGTCTCTTATCCGGTGCCGCTTTGTCAAGGGATCTCCGAGGGACCTCTGCAATCCCAGGTGCAGAGTCTTCCTTTCGCTGAGAGGGGCTGCCTCCCATCTGCTCATTCTCTATATGCTACTCACTGCTCCTATTCTTCTGCAGGAGAGGGAAATCCTTGTACAGGTGCCCAACTTTGTGGCATCTGCGGCAACGATACGGGATGCCCTCGTAGTTGATAATCTACTTGTGGGATGTGGCCCTCCATTGAATAGTAATGAATTCCTGAGGCCCTCCTTTGGTGTCAAGATTGACTAGGATGCGGGCATAAGCCATCATACCCGTGAGAAGGTAGGACTTGTCATACTCCATGTAAGTGCCTAAAGCATTGCCTATCCTTCTGAAGATGTCTTCTGACTAGTATTGTAATGGGAGTCTCGGAAGCCGCATCCATACTGGCCCTATAACAATATGTTCTGTCTCAGGATCAAAGAGTGGCATCCAACGTTTTAGAAGCACTGGAGCATGTTCAAAATGCCAGTATGAAGATAACACCCAATTAGTGTGGTCGGCACGAGCGAATCTTAGTGCGAACCATCCCCTCACAAACGTCTGCACGAATGGAATGTCAACCAGATGGTGACCCCAAACCTCTGCTGCCCAGGCCTTCAGATAGGCGGCCGAGTAGTTCCGACCCCTGATACGGCCAACTAAGACTCTGTTAGCAAATTCCATAGTATCACCCCACTGAATGTCTTCTTAAAGTCTCAGGAAAATGTTGTCTGCCTTTGATTTGAAGCACTTGTATTTCTTCTTGGTCCCTTGAGGGGGAGGTGGATGCGGTACCCGGCTTGGGGAGGGTCCGATGACAAGAGGAGGGCAAGGATTAGACGAGGAGGAGGGGAGACCTTCAACCGAATAAGGAGGGTTACAGACCAAGGGAGGGATGGCTGAAAAACAACCAGAAGGAGGAGAAAAGGAGGTCTACAGGTTTATATCATCTGTACCCCCAATCACCGGCGGAAGAATCCAGGAAAGAGAGCCAAAGGTAATATGATCTAAACTAGGGTTAGGGTTTAGGTAAGTGGAGGCGAAATCGAGGGATGACGCGGAGGCTGGAGGAGTAGTTAACGCTGGCGAGGATGGAGGGTCGTCTGGCAGGACCACAGGAAGAGACCTGGAGGGTTTAGCCAAAGAGAAACCGGAGCTATACAGGCCAGTCGACATGGAGTAAGAGGAACGCCAGATGGAAACCCCCTCCAGCGGATCTTCGGAATAGTCAACAGCATCTATGTCCTCCATGTTGACAGTTGCGCCTTGGAACGGATAAAACCCCCCGTAATTGCAGGTAAAAACGGTGAAATTACCAGTATGAAACCCTAGCCGGTCAGCCAGGAATAGGTGTGGACCCCGAAGATAGTCTGTCGGTAACAAAACAGCAAGAAACCTCCCGAAAAACACGAATTATATAAGGTGTCATACGAATCATGGTTTTTTGGGCATATAATATTGGTAATCCATGATATTAACCCATGGTATCGCAACAAAACCTATTCACATATTAATAATCTCCATAATTTTAAAGTTGGAAAATTTTCTATAGTTATGAATCTGTTTAACTTATATATCAATTTTTACTATTACTAATAATATTCAAAATAAACTTATAATATAGTTAGTTTTATTGATTTTTTATAATTTAAACAATATAAAATTTAATACTTATTATAAATTGATCTCTATCAACACTTACTAGCCATTTAATTGCATATATCATTAAACAAAGAAAAAATCTTAATTTCCAAATTAACTAGTTAACTAACATATCCCCTTAGTTCCTTTCACAACCGAAGGGGAAATGTTAGTTAACTAATTAATTTTTGCAGACAATGTGGTTTAGGAAATGTTGGGGTTAAAGAGTCTAGGCCTTTTGCTTTTGATTCAGTGACAATTTTATTTTTTTTAACCACGGTGAATCGGTAACTACTAGTCCTAATCTATGGGAGACCTAGGATCAATCCTCATAGCTGCCACTATAACACCAAGAGTACATCCAACTACCTACAAGTTGATATACTAAGATCCTATGGCTTTAGCAAAGTAAGACTCTCGTGCCGCCAAGGCGGGGGTGGGGAATCTGCTTCTCAAGCATCCACCACAGTAGGCCAGTGTACTCAATAAGAATTAAACTACGGTCTCCCAGGCTTCACCCAAGTAGACTTATCGTCAAACCACATATCACTGTACCAGTGACAAGTTTTTTTTATTATGTACCCCTTGAAGTTTGAAAGGACATTCTTGTTTTGGAGCCCAATAATTATGTGATAGACCTTACTATTTTGACTTGGATATTAGTGGTGATGGGCTAAATTGGGTTCTAAACCTAGGTCAATTTCGAAAGAGAAGACTCAATTTTCTACATTCTCTCCCTGCATCAACAAATCGATTTTTTGCTTTGTCTCATATTTATGGATAAGCAAGTTGAAAATTACAATGTGTTTTCTAGGATTGAGGATATCAAGCAAATGATAATAACTTTTAGGTTTTGCCTTGGCAACATGGATTCCCGTCTGAGCCATCTGGAGAGTTATTTGGTGTCAGACTCTACCTCAGGGGATCTTATGGACCCTCCTAGAGATCCAACTCATCCTTATGTTAGCAATGCCAACATCTCCTCTAATCAAGATTGAAAAATAACTCTATTTTGTCTTTTTATGGATATGCCCGTCTCAGTGATGTGCATGGTTTTCTTGCTCTCAACGGGGTTTTTTTATGGTGTTCGATGGATATATATGTTGATTCCCTGGTTTTGCAATTATTCTCATGAGTGTAGGGATGTGAAGCTCACTATTGTGGTGGTTTTGGTCAAAGAAACCTTTTTGTACCTTTTTTTTTTTGTCTTCGGGACTGGATGCACATCTCTCACATCAACCTTATCTATGGATTTCGCTTGGTGAAGTGACAATCTTGTTTGAGCTCTGCATCTTTGGGTGATGATGCATGCAGATGGTGCATTGTGTCACATGGGATTCACGTCTCATCTTTATGGATCACATTTTTTGTTAAGCATTTGTCTTTGGATATGAGTTTTTTTATGATGGACAAACTCTTTGATCTATTTGTTCACTATTTCTTTTGGGTATTGGCATGGTTGCAAGTGGGTTAAAGTTGTTGTTGTGACTTTGTGTTGGCCTCTTGGAAGTTTGAAAATTGGTCTATGTTTGTTGTAAGGAAATCTTCTCTCTCACCAGTCATGAGGAGCCCAAATATATGAATGTATTGAGCATGCCTCAACGCTCTTGTAATCAAATTATATTCCTAGCTTAAATTCACTATAGAGAAAAACAACATGTAATCTTTTTATAATAATACAATTTATTACAATAAAAAAAAACACTTATCCCCTTTGTTTCCTTAAAATTTACATGGCAAAGATCACAGAGTGCCATTTTCTTATTAATTTCTTTAGAGTCAACTTCATTATATGATAGGAAAACTTCATTAACTCAATTTTACATGGGCAACATTAGAAAATTTTCATTAACTCACTTTACGTGGGAAACATTTCAGCTTGAGCCAACTTTTTTTCATTTGAGCATGTTCAATGCTTGTTTAAAACAAGTCTAATATGAAGCGTTGTTGTTTAGTAGCTCCCTCTTATGTAAAAAGTAACTGATATAAGTATAAAAATTCCCCTCACGCTCATGCATAAACATCTTAAATTTTTTTAATCATTAAAACTTATGATTTGCAAGGTTCCATTTTGTAAGAAACATTATGATAGTTTAGATATTCTTCAACTTTTAAATTTAAGTTTCCACTTTACAATATTAGAACAAGTTTTCAAAATATTAAAACAAATAAAATTGTTAAAGTTTTAAAGTAGGGGGATTTTTATAGTTAAATTCATAAAGTTAAGATTCTGTAAGTGTTTAGTTAAAACAACGAAATTTTTATTTTGCATTAAAATCATTTATAACAAAAATGTAAACAACAAATGGCATCAACTGGCTTTTGTTTGTTGTCTATCTTCTTAAGTAACTAATGCATCTACAAATGCCTATAAGTCGTTACCTTGCATTATTTGACAAATTGATATTTCAAGGCCTTATTTGACTCCTACACAAGTTGCCCATAAAATCAAACTAGTTATTAAAGGTAGGTAAAAATGTTTGAAAGAAAAACATTATATAATATTAAAGGAACACATAATTAATTATGAAAATACATGTTAACTTAGGGACATACCAAAGATCTATAAAAATTTGTAATGGAGGAGACATTGTTTTTTCTTATCAGCACATTATATTATTTTGAAATATGTTGTTAGTAAAGGAATAGTTAAGTTTTATGCATTTTACTTTTCTATGAAAAAAACAATAGAAAAATATAAGTATTGGGAGATTTTAATTTATTAATATATTAGATAGGAAATAAATGTAAAATTGAGGCTATGATATCAGTTCCAATTAGAGACTATAATATCTATTTGAAAGAAACATTAAAGGATCAGTTGAATATCAAAGCCGATTTCTGGAGCTTTGGAACCTCAGGAACCTAGAGATTTTGGAACCCGAGAGATATCAGTACAAGCCACAATATCAGAGGTCAAAGAAGATGGCATGGAAAGCCATATCAAAAACTCAAAGCATAGGGACATCAGAACCTCATAAGTCCTTATAAATTTCATTTTCTTGGAAGCGTCGAGGTGAGTGAAGGAGAGGAAATAAAAAGGAATTCAGTGAAAAACCAAGGACCAAGACGACCCTTTCTCTCTCCTCTGATAGACACATGGCAACAGTTGATTAGCCCCTCAGGAGCTTATGAGCCTTGGTATTGCAACAAGAATGTTGCAATTCCCAAGGTGACCGACTTTAATTATCAACCTGAGGTTTGTACAAACTTAAGAGGTATCAGTACTATATATGCAGCATACAATGTGTCCTTCCTTTTCTGTCATGATGTAATGGAGTGCATGTACTGAAATCAAATCCTAAAGTAATTGTAGAAGATGAATTACTTGATATGGAAACCATAACCTATTGCAAGAAACAAAGTACAAGGAAAGAAACATATTCTAATTGCATAAAGATCATGAACTAAATGTAAAAGAAACTTAACTCAACCCTATTTATCACATGTGAGGATTTAAACTAACTAAGCACGGAATATGATCTAGGGAGTATTAACTTATGCATGGATGTGTTAATTAAGAAATAAAAAGAATTATTTTTCTTTATCTTTTCATTGTATAAATGCAAATGCTAATCTTTCCTTGTTCTTTGGTAGGGGAGACAAGTGTGGAGGAAGAGGGGTACAATGGTTTTTATGGCTTGGAGGTCAAGTAGAGGCCTAATCCTAGATTAAATGATGTTTTTTCTCAATTCGGGCTCAAAACAGGCTACTATAAGATTTCCTACATGATGTACTAGTTGCTACAAGATCCCTTGTTTTATTACAAGAACAAGTCGAAAGCTTAGGAAGTGGTCTAAAAGGTGGAATGGAGCTTGTGAAAGGTGGGTAATGGAATAATAAGACATGGAGATGGTGGACACTACTAAGAACTCAAGCAAGGGCTTTGAGATGGGTGGATTTTCTCAATGGAAATGATAATTTTTGCTTATAAAACAAGAATTTGGATTGAGATTTTAGAGGATTTTGGCGACATGGGTGGATGAGGCTTGGATGAGGAGAATGAGATGAGGTCTCCCTACAATGTAGAAACTCCTACAACAACACACATTATTGTCTACATCTATCCACAAATTCATCTATACATGGGAAATATTTATTAACTAATGGAAAATTACTAGTCGAAAATCCAGAAATTCAAGAATTAGTGAGCTAGCAAATCTATCAAATTCCTAACCTAATCAAGTGAAAATGCAATGGGGTAATTTTTTTTATTAAATAGAATGTTTTTGTGATCTAATACAAGTTGAATCAACTTGATTGAAGTTTGTTAGCATGCTCTAAAAAACAGCATAAAGTTATTGTTTGTTGCTATAAAGGAGTTCCATAAATCTATATTTGGGAATAAGAAAACTAATCCAAGTAGCTCAATGATTACTATGACCTTCCAAATATTTTCCAAGGATGAAATGATGCTTGTGATCGAGTAAAATAACTTACATCAACCATTTAACCCAATACTACAACAAGAAATCATTAATACTAAATGCAGAAATAGAAAGAAACGAGAACAAGAGATGCATGTGAATAAGAAGTGACAAGAAAGAAAGAAAATGATACAAAAGGCCTCTGAGGATCCTGGGATGGCCAATCCCAAGAAAAATCATATTCCTATGGAGGAGAACAAGATTTAGAAGTTTAACATTACACCAATCTTCATTATTTTCATTAATACAAGTACATCCCTACAAGAAATGACAGTGGAGTTGCAAAAAGTATGAGTTCTCTCCACAATAAGACTAATAAAAGTCCCCACTAAAGGCAAATTCGACTTAGTACTTATACAAAATGATTAGGAATCATTCCCCATGAAAGGAAGAAGCTTTCCCCACCAAACTCCCTTGATTAGTGGATCTGGTTCCCAATACTAGGAATCTGCATTAAATGGTAGGGAACACATTCCTAGATTTTCTCAATCATTGGAGTTCCACAACCTGTGCCATAATTTCATAATATCTTATTGATTTATTATTTAATATCGATCCTCCTGTAGTAGGGAGAAAGTCCCTAAATTATCTCCTCCTCCAAATATTCATAATCTGTCCAATATTCTCATAATATTCCACAAAAATAAATAATATTAGGCACAAATATGAAATTATTCATAAACCTTCCTAATGAAAATATTAAAGTAAAAAATACACTACCTAATGTAAAAAGAGAGGTTTAATATGATGAATGATGGTTATATGGGCTTTAATTTATGTTTAATTTAGAGGCCCATCATACTGTCTGTTGAAAGAGTTTCTCATCCTCTAAGCAACTTAGTGACCTAATTGTGCCTTATTCATGGCCTTGGTGGCCTCTCTCATGTGCATTCTTTAGTCCTTTCTATTAATAAGCTTGGCTATAAGTTGTGCAAGGACAAACCCAAAAATATATTTGTGCATAGAAAAATCATTGTTTCTTGAGACCATTAACTTACCTTATTCTTTTATTTTGTGGCCTAGATGATTGCCTAATGGCCTTGGAGTTTTGTATTTTGATTAGGTCTCTCTTAGGCACTATCTTTTTTTTTTTTTAGCACCATTTGTTCCTTTCTTCCTTCTTGTAGCAACATTATCTATTCCTATAGCAGCCATTCCTTCTCTTTCAGAGGCTTTTAACTGTAAGGGAGTGATGAGAAATGATGTAGAGGGTTTGGAGGATGATGCTAGGGCTCAGAGGGAGTAGTGTAGGTTTGTGAAAATGGAGAGGATGCTTTGTTTATTTTTTTCAAGAAATTTTCAAGGTGAGATAGAGTGTAGGGTTTGTTCTTGAAATTATGAAATGGGTTGGATGAATGATGGATATATAGTGAATATGAAGTGGATGAAGGGCTTGGAGTGTTGTGGTGACTTGGCCTTTGCAAAAATTTTTTCTTTTAACTATTGTCCCCATTCCTTGAAATCATCACCCTTCATAATTTGAATTTTCCACATTGCATGAGTGAATGAGTGAGTTAAAATTAACTAGTTGAAGGTGGTCGAGACTTCTGACCTATCCTTAGATTATAAAACATCATATCTCATTCATTGACAACAAATTTCTAACTATATTCTCAAGAGAAGATGTTAAGAATATTGCATACCTGTACCTACTTGATGGTTGTTGCACAAACATGCATGTTGTTGCTGAGTTGATGGTGTTGTGATGTTAATGACTAAGGTACATCTTCTTGACTGCCTTTTTCTTTTTTGTTGATTTCATTTTGTTGATGGATTGTCTTCTTGTTGATGTGCAGGTGTTGGGGGGACCTATATCAACCTTTCCTAAAGAATACCTAAACTTTTTCCCATTTCTCCATCATATTGCCTCTTGTAGCTTCTTCTCGGCCTTCCTGTAGAGATCCTGTAGTAATTCAGGACAACCTCTTGTAGCAGGTATGTTTTGTCCATATGTCCCAAACAGTAGAATGCATTGACCTGGAATTTTTTGAGCATGTTTCCATCATCATTGTGCACCTCCCCATAAAAAAATCTTTGCCAATGGATGCATGAATCTTGAAAAAAAATAATAATGGCAAAAGGTGATGGAGGCCGACTTCTTGGAAACCAGGCACTAGAATTTGTTGAAATTTCTTGGGCATGTTACCATCATCCATTCTCCATGAAACAACTTTTTAAATGGATGCACAAATATCGAGAAAATTAAAAAGTGGTTGTAGGTATGGAGGTTGATTTCTCGAAAACTATGTAATGGAATTTGCTGAAAATACTTGAGCATGTTACCATTATCCATATGAATCTCTCCCTAAAACAAATTGGCAAATGGATTCATGGTTTGGAAGATATGTAAAAAAATAGTTTTCTTCTATATGCATGTATGTTTCCTCTAGTAAAAGTGAGCATTCCTGTAGTTTTTTAGGACAACAAGAAAACTAAATGGGAAAATCTTGGAAATGATGAATGGATGGTGGAAATAGATGAGGGTGATGGATTTTCATGGCCTTGGTCTTGTTGGAGCTTTTGAGAAAAGGAGGAGAAAGTCAAAATTTGTTTTCTTTTGACTAGGTTTGACCTATTTTTTCTTTTGTTGGTGCCAACTTGTTTTTTTTGCTTGCATATGTTGGAGGGCACCTACACTCATCAGAGAGATACATGGAGCACATATTTTTTTTTATTTTTCTCTTTTTTTCTTCTAGGCCTACTATTCACCTCAATGAGGTATTCAACTAGTAGGTCTACCTAGGCGCCTCAAAGGAGGTTTTGACTTGAGATTTTTTTTTTTCCTCATATTTTTCATTTTTTTTCTACCCTACCTTACTTGAGAAACAAAATTACTTTTAAGTATAATAATACTTCTAATGGAGCCATGTGCACATCAAGATGGCAGATAAAATGATGTGTCTACTTACAATATATGATTTGACATGTACCTAGATTTCAGAGACAAAATGATTTGACTTTGAAAGGATCAGGCACAGTTGAAGAAGAGAGTGGTGTTGCAACTTAATGACTGTTTGGAACCATATTTCAATATAATTGTGATGCCCCTCATCCACTTGCTGATTTGGATCATCTTGGATGTCTTCTTCTTCCATGACCTTCAAATATTCCTCTTTTTGTTGATTGTTCTCTTGAACACATGCAGGATTTGATGGTAACCATGAGGGAGCTTTCTCAATCTCTAATTTTGTTGTATGCTCTTCATCAAGTGCAACCCTTTGATTCTTTGATCATCTCTTTTGAATCATCTTTTTTTGCATGTTGTCCTTCAATGGCATCAATAGAATCTCTTTTTTTGAATATTCTTCCTGAGTTGAGATAAATATCATTGAGATCGAAAGGAGATATTTTGAAGTGTTGTACCTCAACATTGTATGTGTGTTGAGCTACTTCGTTGTGTGGGTTTGGAAATGGTGGTACAGGTAGTTGAGTGAGATTGGATATTTGAGATGGATGTGGTTGGGGTTGTGGTGAAGGCGAAGGTGAATGATAGGGATAACATGGAGTTGAGTATGGAGGATATTGAGGAAAATACTAAGAATATTGTGGATGGCTCCCATAAGTTCCTTGCCAAACTTATTGTCAAGATTGGTTTTGGGGTTGAGATGGCCAATGTTGTAAAGGAAAGGGTGTGCTGCAATTACTTTGAGATGGATGTGCATAGACTTGAAATTGTGAACTAGGCTCTTATATCATATTAGGTTGAATAGGATGCCATGGCCCTCCTGGAGCTACATAACATAGCTACATTGACAATTGACTTGCTCCATTGTCCTCTTAGTAAACTTCTTTAAACCTTGGTAATGAGGGGCGATATTTAACATCATGTGATTCTACATGGACAATACAAATATTAGGATATTCTTTTTGTTCATTTTGTATTCTTAACATTTCTACTTGTTCACTTAGATTCCTAAGAATTTTTTTTTTTAAGTTATCAATCTAATTTCCAAGTTTAGCTTGACTTACTGATCTTGATGTTGATTGACTTACTCTTTCCCTTATTCTTGATATGTGTTTGCATGTTTCACAAATTTCCTCAAATGATAATCGACATACATCACCTCTTCTCATGAGATTAAGAGATTATTCCATTCATCCCTAATTGTTCTAAGTAAGAGGGTTTTTAGAATGTCAGATCCTAAATGATGTAGTTTTTCCCTCTTAACATTATACATGAACCTCTCTATTAGATCCTCTAGACTCTCATCTTCTCTTTGATTCATTCTAAATATTTCTTCTTTAAGACCATGATCTTTATATTTTTCTAGAAATATATTTTTCATGACATTCCATGATCTTATGGAATTAGTCCTTAAACTCATGAACCATTTAGGAGCTCTATCCTTCAATGTTGCTGGAAATAATCTTAGATTTTGAGTTTTTAATAAGTAACCATAAGATCTACAAACAATTTCAAATTCAAAGAGAAAGGTTTTTGGATCCTCTCACCTTAGACCATGAAATTTTGGAAGAAAAGATGGAGGGATGTTCTTCATATGCACACTACCATCAGTATCTTGAATGGGAAATCCGAGAGGATCTTCTTAATTGTCATCATCTCCATCCATTTCTACTACATTCTTTGCCATATTGCAAAAATGAATGGTGATGTGGCTCTTACTGCACCACGTGATCAAATGGGGGGGTGAGTTGGTGTTGGAGAATTTTTTTTTGTTTTTTTGTTTTTGTTTTTCATGATTGAAGGAAAACACTAATGCAATGCACTTTTCTATTTTTGAAATGAAATATGCCTAATGCAATTATTTTTTGTTTTTTCAAAAAGTAAAAAGAAATGAATCAACTAGGGAAGAAAACAGTGCATACTTTGACACCTCTCCAACAACGGCACTAAAAAATGATGAGCCTCAATATTGCAACAAGAATGTTGCAACTTTGAAGGCTACCGAATTTAATTATCAGTCGAGGGTTCGTACAAACTTAATAGGTATTGACACTATATGTGCAGTATACAATGTGTCCTTCCTTTGTTGTCATGATGTAATGGAGTGCATGTACTGAAATAAAATCCTAAACTAATTACAGAAAATGAACTGCTAGAAATGGAAACCCTAGCCTATTGTAGGAAATAAAGTGCAAGGAAAGAAACATATTCTAATTGCTTAAATATCATGAACTAAATGTAAAAGAAACCTAACTCAACCCTATTTATCACATGTGATGATTTAAACTAACTGAGCATGGAATCTAATCTAGGGAGTATTAACTATTGCATGCATGCACTAAATAAGAAATAAAAAGAGCTATTTTTCTTTATCTTTTCATTTTATAAATGCAAATGTTAATCTTTCTTTGTTCTTTGGCAGGGGAGACATGTGTGGAGGAAGAGGGATACAATGGTTTTGATGACTTGGAGGTAAAGTAGAGGCCTAATCCTAGCTTAAATGATGATTTTTCTCAATTCAGGCTCAAAACAGGCTACTACAGGATTTCCTATAGGATGTCTATAAGGTGTACTAGTTCCTATAGGATCGCCTGTTGTATTACAAGAATAGGCCGAAAGCTTAGGAAGTGGTCTAAAAGGTGGAATGGAGATTGGGAAAAGTTGGTAATGGAAGAATAATACATGGAGGTGGTGGACATTACCCAGAAATCAAGCAAGGGCTTCAAGATGGGTGGATTTGCTCAATGAAAATGGTAATTTTTGCTTATAAAACAAGAATTCAAATTGAGATTTTAGTGGCTTTTGGCGACATGGGTGGATGAGACTTGGATGATGTGAACGAGATGAGGTCTCCCTACAATGTAGAAGCTCCTGAAAAACCACACATTATTGTCTACATCTATACACAAATTCATCTATACATGGGAAAGATTTGTTAAATAACAGAAAATTACTAGTCTAAAATCCAAAAATTCAAGATCTAGTGAGCTAGTAAAGCTATCAAGTGCCTAACTTAATTAAGTGAAAATGAAATGGGGTAAATTTTGTTATTAAATAGAAAGTTTTTTTGAACTAATGCAATTTGAATCAACTTGATTTAATCTCGTTAGCATGCTCTAAAAAATAGCATAAATCTACTGTTCTTTGCTACAAAGGAGTTCCATAAATCTAGATTTGGGAGTAAGAAAACTAATCCAAGTAGCTCAATGATTACTATGACCTTCCAAACATTTTCCAAGGATGAAATTATGCTTTTGATCCTGCAAAAGAACTTACATCAACCATTTAACCCAATACTACAACAAGAAATCATTAATACTAAATGCAGAAATAGAAAGAAACATGAACAATAGATGCATGTGAATAAGAAGTGACAAGAAGAAAAAAAAATGATAGAAAAGGACTCTGAGGCTCCTGGGATGGAAAAGCGCAAGTAATATCAGAGTCGTATGGAGGAGAACAAGATTTAGAAGTTTAACATGACACAAATCTTCATTATTTTCATTAATACAATTACATCCGTGCAAGAAATGACAATGGAGCTACAAAAATACGAGTTCTCTCCACAATAAGACTAATAAAAATACCCCCTAGAAGAAAATTTAACTTGGCACTTATACAAAATGATTAGGAATCATTCCGCATGAAAGGAGGAAGCTTTCCCCACCAAAATCTCTTGATTAGTGGATTTGGTTCCCAATATTGGGAATCTCCATTAAATGGTAGGGAACACATTCCTAGATTTTCTGAAGCATTTGAGTTCCATAATCTATGCCATAATTCCATAATGTCTTATTGATTTGTTATTTAATATTGATCTTCCTATAGTAGGGAGCATGTCCCCAAATTATCTCCTCCTCACAATCCTCATAACCTGCCTAATATTCTCATAATATTCCACAAAAATAAATAATATTAGGCACAAATATGCAATTATTCATAAACCTTCCTAACGAACATATTAAAGTTAAAAAATGCATTATCTAATGCAAAAAGAGAGGTTTAATATGATGAAGGGTGGTTATATGGGCCTTAATTTATGTTTAATTTAGAGGCATGGGCCTTAATTTATGTCTAATTTAGAGGCCCATTAGGAGCAGACAAGGAAAATGACATTAGCATGATGTGATTGTACGACGGACACAAGATAGTCATATTCGACATTTTCTATGGCCTAATGGGGAAATCCTAGTGACACATGTCACCACTAAGGAGGCGCCATGTGGAGTGATGATGACATCATGACGTCATCTCGGAGGTCAACATATCAGATGTTGGAGTTTTTGTAACTCCTATCTAATTTATTTATAGAAAAATTATGATCCAGTAAATGGGCTTTGTTGTTGACTAACACATGGTCCTAGGAAATCCAAAGGACTAAGGGCAGAGAGAAGGCCTAAGCACCTAAGTGCTATGTGATGTGATGTGGAGAGTATTTTAGAGGTTGGAATTTCGGAACCCCTCTAATTTAATTAAAAGAAATCTATGATATGCAAGAGCTCTGAAGTGTTGGAACTTGTTCAAGGAAACACAAAAGAACCAAGGGTGGAAGAGAAAATACAAAGGGAGATAGGCCCCTGACCTTAACACCTAAAATCTAAGCCACCGGTCATAGTGTCAGTCCCAAGGATGAAAAACAAGAAAAAGGAAAGTGAAAGGAGGTCGGAACCTCACAGCCTCGTAACATAACTTGAATAAAAATTAAAAGATTTGAGGGCTTCGATATTGCCACACCTAAGGGCTAAGCCGACGGTCTCAAGAAGTGGTCATATGAGAAAGAAAATAGTAAGGGACTAAGCACTAAGGGGATACAGTAATATGAATTGTGTGATTTCATAGCATTCTTTTAATATAAGTTATGATGAGTTATGCTGCCAATACAACTGTATAGAGTGTTAAAGGATGAATGGGTCAGTAGCTGCCAAGTAAATGTGTGCAGAAAAGTTGGTTGATAAATTTAATGGAAACTGTAGAAATCACTTGGTAAAGGAAAAGAGGACCATGATTCTAACTACTGGGTTATTCTGATGTTGCAAGAAAGCCATCTCTAGTCTCTCGTGCATGCATTATAAACTTAAATAAGAAATAGAGAAGCCATGTTGCGGTACAATCAAGCTTTGTGAACCTTTAACAAGCATGGAGAGTATTACTGGAGTGAGCAGGTGGAATGAGATTAAATTATCACCATGGAGGATCACATAGAGGATTGGTAAAGTGCTCAGGAACCCACCTCATGTTTAATGCAACAAAAGAACTCAGGAAGCAGACAAAACAACAGTATGGAGGTGTCATACAGAGGTACACTTGGGCAGTGTTGAAATAGGTTGCAGAGGCAGAATTGTGCAGAATGCAATAGAGGATCAAAAACAATGATTTCCATCGAGAAAAGTGGAGGAAGAGAGTATATTTTCATGTGTTGAAGTGAGTAGAGAAGAGTGTGTGAGAGCTGAGAAACTAGCCCAAGAGTTGAACTAAGGCAGAGTGTTGCAGAGAACCTATGGAATATAAGGCGAAGTGTAGAGGATAGAGTGTTGTTGTGTGAGTCCAAGAGAGCCTGTGGAATAGTAGAGGGTCAAGAGAAGAAGTTTGTTTTTGCAGTGAACTAGATTTGTATTTCTCTATATACGTATTTTCCCCTGTTGTTAGTTTGAAAATTGTATGAAAGGTAGAACAGTTGATAGAGAAGGTGGTGGCCTGCATTCAAGAGAGGTTGGTGCATCTTGGAAAGTAGGCTCTTACTATCCTAAGGGGGTCAATGCCTCCTGTGAGTGAGTGCTCACAAAGAAATTGATGTAATTAAGTACATGCTTAACTTACATCATAACAACAAACAAATTTGTGGTTTTTTCCCTTTGGGTTTCCACTTGAAAATACTTGTGTCAATATGTGTATGTTGCTCATGTGATGGATTGTATGTACTTATGAATGTCTCTTCTTGATGCTCATTTTTTTTATGTATAAATTCTCTCATAAGTAACATACAATAGAGGAAAGAACTAAAGACATATTCATAAAAAGTTTTAGGAACCTCACTATTACTGATTCACCCCTCCTCTCAGTAATTCCTTATTCCAACAATTGGTATCAGAGCCAAGTTCCTTCAGGAATAGTCTAACCACTAGAAGTTAGATCCATATGGAATCATGTTTAGGCAATAGATTCAAGATGCTTACTCAAGAAAGATACCAGTCTTTGATGGGATAGACTATGCCTTCTAGAAAGTTAGGATTGAAGCCTATATTATGCCCCTAGGAGTAGATGTTTGGAGATTTGTACTAGTAGATTATTGTCTAATTGTGTTATATTCTTTCCACGACTAGCCCACATAGTTGATTGGGGGGTTAGAGGGGGGGCGGAGCCCCACTTTCATTGCGTTGATTACGTAGCGGGGGGGATCACAGGGGGTTTGAGGGGTGCAGGTAACCCCTTTCTATGGGGACTGGGGTAGTGCCTCAGAAAATTTTGTTTTCTAGACCTATGCTAGGTTGGGAAGACCTAAATATGGTTTTGTGCATGATTTTAGCACATGGTTTTGGACGCGCTGGTTTTCGGTCCATGGTATTGGATGATTTCGCATGTATAAATATGTATTTTAAGACTGAAAGGAACATAATGAAAAATCAAGTTGGTAGTCTCAGTTTTGGGATCAGGGGAAAATCTGTGTGTGTATGTGTTTTATGTGGTATGCTCTCACATTGTTTATTTTCTGTGTTTTAGAATTCATATGCAGGTAGTTTTTGTATAGGGTTAAAACCTACATTTGGTATCAGAGTTGTTTTGGCTTCAAGGGGATGCCTTTGTTGCTGAGCGGTTTCGCTCGAGCTTGTGGTAGACCCTATTTAGTGGGAGATCTGCAGGGTGGATTCTGGTGGTGAAAGAAGAGGCAAGCAGTGGAAAGATAGAGATCGAGAAATTTAATGGTTAGAGTTTTGAGTTGTGGAAACTCAAGATGGAGGATCTGTTGGTGGATAAAGATCAATGGATTGTGGTAGATCTAGGTACTAAACCAACGGGAGTGACCGATGAAGAATGGAAGAAGTTGGATCGGAAGGCAAAGAGCACAATACGATTGTGTGTCTCAGATTCAGTATTGTTGAATGTATCAGGGGAAGCTACAGTGAAGGCTTTGTTGGACAAGTTAGGGGATTTGTACCAATCTAAGTCTCTGGTGAATAAACTGTTCCTGCGGAAAAAGCTGTATAACCTGAGGATGAAAGATGGAGACTCGGTGACAGAGCATCTGAATGCGTTTAATACTATGGTAAGTCAGTTATCATCTGTTTATATTAAAATTTCAGATGAAGATAAGTGCATCAGTCTGTTGTGTTCTCTACCAGATTCGTGGGATAGTCTGGTTATTGCAATAGGTAGCAATGCAACTGCTTTGCAGTTTGATGAAATAGTCTCAGCCCTGCTGACGGAGGAGATGAGACGGAAAAATATGGATAACCAGAATGGTGATGCCTTGTCTGTACGAGGACAGTCCCAGAACAGAAACAAAAATAAGTCATCGAGTGGGAGATCTAAATCTAGAGGGAGATCTAAATCTCCAGGAAGACCTATAAAGGTGGTGTGCTGGAAATGCGGAAAGGAAGGGCACTTCAGAAGGGATTGTAAATCTAAAGCTCCTGATAAAGGAAAGGGATCTGATGGTGTTCCTTTTGCAGAGGCAAAAACCACCTCAGATGAAGGTGGGGATGTACTTGGCTTCTTCAAGCACACATGTAGATCATGAGGCATGGTTGATTGACTCAGGTGCATCCTTTCACTTCACTCCCCATAGAGAGTGGTTTTTCGAGTATGAGAAATATGATGGTGGTGATGTCTTCTTAGGAGATGATAGGAAGGCTAGAATCATTGGTCGTGGAAAAGTAAAGTTGAAGTTGCAAGGTGAAAGGGTTAGAACCCTTCCGGGTGTTCTGCATATTCCTACGTTGGCCAGAAATTTGATTTCTGTAAGCAAGTTGGATGATGCAAGTGTAAAGACAGTGTTCGAGAAGGATACCTGCAAGATGGTTCGAGGAGCACTGATATTGATCCGGGGAGTTCGGATTGGAACTCTGTACAAGCTGCAAGGTAGCACTGTTGTTGACGGGTGCAATAGTTCTATGGTTC